>JACCGJ010025087.1:0-37459 GCA_013407085.1 Atriophallophorus winterbourni
AAACCGGTAGTGGAGTGTACGTTCGGGGGATGTGAGCAACACATCGCTTTGGTCATCCATAAACGCCTTGAGTGCTTGACCACGAATCACAATGTGATTCTGTGTTTGAACATCGTAGTTTGCTGTACGAGCCCTATGCAACAGTGGCATTCAAGTATAGCTTTGTTTAGTTGCGAAATGTAGACGAGAGCACGCAAGCACCGCTGATCAATCGAGTACTGCTCGTCGCTGTTACTACCGAATCAGAATATATGTATGTATGTATGGAATCACAAGTCTGATCCAGACAAGTACCGCACAGACAAACACTGCACACTGGCTAAGATACTCTCAGATTGCCCAGGCCTAGAGAGACATGGGAAAGAAAAATGGCAATGGCAGTGAGTCTTTCACGTGAATTCCTATGCAGCTCACTACCGGTGGCCAATCAATTTAGCACGGTGTTAGCTGTACAGCACAGAAGTGCTGCACGATTGCCTTATGGCTTGCACTGTCACGAATCATAGCAAGCTTTCCTCGCCACTTCACATGACAACGGAGAAGATTAATCGAACACTGTAAGATGTCTACAGCAATACCGCAACTGAACAGGATTTCGAATCATATCACTGAGGGTAACAAGCCACACCGAATTATGTTCTCTAGGACCCCAACCTGGGAGTCGAGTCACCGCAACTGCAGCTAGTTTAACAATCAAAGCCTTTGAATCAGAATGTGCCGGATGCACATTTCGAGAAATGTGGTTCACCAGGACCCCCACCATATCCAGGCGTAAAATGGGTACCGAAAATAGTTGTCAAAATAGCGCGACAGCCTGAAACACAGTCTAGTGAGTAAAATCTTATCCTCTACAATGCCTCCATCTAAATTAACCGGAGATAAACACTGGGTCCAAGCCTCGCGGTTGCTTTTGCAATGAATTACACAACAGCCGCAACGAAATCAGAAATAGGAACACGGAACAATCATTGTGCTCGAATAACACCCGGGTGTGGTTTGAGGTGGTTATGCACTCGTCATTTGTGACGTCAACGATACATACCAGGCATTACAAAGATATGTATACATAGAAAACGTGACTCCGTCAGTTGTAGGCGCACACGACAATCAGAACCGCAAACGTCAGCATCAGATTAATCATGGTTTTCGTGAGAAAAAAGGTGATAGATGGAAAGCAAGAAAGGGTGTTGTGCTAATCAATATAATTTACCCCAACTAGGATGAAAAATAAAGACCAATAACTAGTAAAGATAACGGATTTTTTCGTCCATAATGGGAACATTTTCATAAGAAGTAAAATGAAAAGCATGTTTCAAAAGCATTTCAAATCGCAGCTTTCGATTGTTGTTTATTCATTCAGCACATTCAAACAGAAAATAGAATAATATCATAAAAACAAGATAAATTTGACGGCAATCGTTCAACTGAGGGGTCCGTGTAACAAAGAAATCTTGATTTAAGTAGGATAAAGGAGATGAAGAAACAAGTTGTGCTTATGAGTCATTGTTGGATAAGGTTGACACGACCAACATGTTCAATCAAATGTGCTAATGGGCATGTGCAAACAGCCCGAAACCGGTCGTGGTATGTGCGTGTGATGGAAATGCATGCAAAGCAGGGATTTTGTTCACGGTCGTGGGTTTAGCGCCATCTGCGTATGTATGGACACGTGATTGAGCAGATTGGTCGTGCCAACCTTATCCAAACGTGGCTTACAAGCACAATTTATTTACCATTCTTCCAGTGTTTCTAGCGCATGCAGCTCCTGATGAATGCAAAATGCATGAGACCGGTCGTGAGGTGTGTGCGATGTACAAATACGGATTTTGGACATGAAGAAACGTTTTGAATGGCAATTTGATGCTTACACCGTCATTGATGGCGATCAATATTTGAGTGGGTGTCGTGGGTGGGAGGCATTCATGAGGATAATACTGATCAGTCGACCACTTTAAGTAAAGCGTTGGTTGAAGACATTTTCCCGAATGTCCTTATCTATGTATGAAATCATAAACCTGATCCAGGCAGCGGGCGACATCGTCACAAAATACACGAGTGTTAAGTGAAATTCTATCGTGTTTCTGAATGCAGCTCACTAACGGTGGCAAATCATTTAAAAAATAGAACTTGCGTGTGTGTGACTAATAAACACAGTCTTTTAAAGAAGGGGACAGAAAAGGTTTAATTAAAGAGAACGTAGAGTTTTGGCTAAATGCCATCATAAGCACTACACCAATAACAAGTACCAATGCGAAATTGTTATATACGTATTATGAAAAATCCTAAATAGACGAAGCAATGATATTGAACACACTTTTAAGTGTGATGAGAGGCAAAAACCTCGAAACCGGTCCTGTGCTTCCGGTGAGATTTTAGCGTTTCGGAATGGTATTCTACACTTTTAAGTCATCATCCATTAGTTATCACCGTAAGCTGAGATCGCGCAGGGCTCTATCACGGAGATAGCCAATTCAACTATAGCCAATTCATCTGTTAACTACTTCATAAGATTTAGAGCGATGCAACTTCAAGTAACGAAAAGCATAAAACCTTGTTAAGGGGTTACCGATGGGCTATGTTTCAGTCCAGAAGAACCCGGACAAGAGGTGAACCTTTGATAGTTTGAGCTGAGTAAAGAAAGAAGCAGTTATTTCAAATCACAGACGCCTAGAATGGATATAGCGCAAAAACGGGAATAAACAACCACATCAGAAAATCAGTCAAGGTTCCAACTATCAACCGCTAAAAACTCTTATACCAATTCTGAGAGCGATGAAACAGATGTGATGTGCATTATAGTGCTCAGATACCCCGCACTACATTGGTCATTTTTTGAACGTCTTGAGCACTGGACCGAGAACATTATGGTTAAATGTACAGTAGCTTCCAAACATAACATTGTTTACTTCCACCGTGGAGGAAAACGAAATGTAACAGAAAACCTCGTAATACCACGTGCTACTGTAGTAAAATATATGGTGTAATAATCACTTGTGATGCCGTATACACTTACGGACACTCCACTGACTTAGCTGAAGGAGTTCGATCACCATTATGTACATTAAAGCGCATTGAAAATGCAAGGGTTTTAAGCGAAACCATCAAACAATTTAGATCTATTTTTGCGGTGTGACAGCACTAGACCTGAACGCAGATTTTGTTGGCAATGTTAGCTCATTGACATAGTAATTAAACAGCTTCATGTTCCAACCCAACGCAGTAAAGCCTGTTAGATTAAGACGTTAAGTGATGATAACTAAATCGACCGCTCTACCAGTGCAACCCGCCAGAAGGAGTGACACTGTTAGATAGGCATCATCGTGCCATCGGTAAACAGCCGCAACAACACATCCATCCCATTACCTCAGTTTCTAGCCTCAGTAAGCTGATAGTAGGCGAGTAGATCCGTTGTCAGTGAGACCGTGTTGCACTTTCACTGACTACAAGCATGAGAATCGAATTCATGCTGCTCATCAGCCGGAGCGTCAAACGTTTTGGAATTCAGATCATCGGTAAAGTCAGATTGCACGGATGAACAATGGTGCAGTACTTATGTGCCGTGCAACCAACACCGTGATACATTGGTTTGCTGCCGGTACTGAGCTGCAGGTGTAAACACGATGGAGTCTCACTGACATTGCGATTTTTATTTGAACCTGACATTATCTTATGCCACATGCAGTCTATGACTGTTCGGCATTTTGTCTCGGTAAGGCTTGTTATTTCATACATTCACGCAATGTGTGGGGCTTGTATGTATGGCATGTTCTGCAGTGATTGTTATGTGTAAGTAGATGCAACCGAGTATTATTATTCATTATAGTCCATGGCAGCCTAGGAGTGTTTCGAGTCCAGTAAACCAAGTGGCACTTCGTCTAACCCATTGATTTTCACACACGTGAGGCAAAAAGGATTGAATGATACGAAAGAGCATCGCTGAGTATGTTAAACCACTCCGAGATGATTTGTAGCAACCAAGCGTGTTGTGTTTAAATCAACACCGTAGAAACAGCTTTAAACACCTCTAGTGCTTCAAGTGTTCGGCGTTTACGCTTCGATTATGGTTAGTTTTTGTTTAGTTTCTATCGATGTTAACCTCGGAAACCTTTCTTAAACACATGTTCATTTCATATCCCATGACGTTCAGTGATCTCCACCACAACTTTCATGGAGATATGCAGTATCGGCATCGTTTGTGTGGCGCCATTGTGACCTCAGTTCAACATCGACCGGTCAAAGCATTCCAACTCCATTTTAGTCCAAAGCTGTAGATTATGTTCGTCCAGGCCACTAACGAGTAGGTTGCCCGAGCCTAAAAGTTCGAAAACCCTTTCAAGTAAGTGATATTATGGTGCAAGTATTGAATCTACGAGATAGTTTTACTGACTAATTCAATTATCCGTTAATGAAAAACGTTGTGGTAAATCTATGTATTATGAAAGCACAAGCCTGATCCAGGCAAAGTACCGCCCAGTCACACACTGTTGAACGTGAACTAAGATACTGTCATGTTGCCAAGGCGTAAATATTTCCACATCGAATCAGTATAAACAGTCCTGTAAATAGACAACGCAGAGCGAGGTAAAGTAGTAGACGCAAGGTGACAATAAACACAGACATTTCATAATTCCCCACAATTTATGTAACTTTCTATAGCTTCGGACGCCTTTCATACAATAGGCTTCACAGAATATTAATGCTACAAAACGCTTATCGAAAACTCACCTCGGAGCGTAACGTTCTTTCGTCGAAGCTGGAAGACGTGAAGCTACTCCTGACACTTCTCCAGACATTCCATAGTCCACCCTTAGAATTCTCTTGATTCTAGAAAAAAATGTGTATACGTGTGAACACTCGTCACCGATAAGGCGAAACGTGTGTTGGCAAGCAAAATGCAAAAATGGAACAGTCACATTTCTAGCCACCGTACCACCACGTGGTTGACCAAACCAGAGTATTAGAATTACCCAAAGGTCAACCATGGGAAACCTGACAATGTCTTTATCTATTTCCCCTGTCTAGGCCAGGGCAACCTGACAGTATCTTAGCCTACGTGCAGTCTCTGACTATGCGGCACTTTGCATGGATCAGACTTGTGTTTCATACCATATACCATATCCACTCGTAATTTCATACACACACCATACACTGTCAATCGAAATCTTTATTAAAGTGATCCCTTTTGTATGGTTTTTATCCATATAGACGCGTATAGTTTGATAAGCATGCACATGCACTTTTTATTTATTCTAGTCATAATTCTGCTGAGATTTAACAGCAGTCAAATACGGATCAAGTGACCTTTTCGTCATTGCTGTTATAATTGAGAATTGTACTGACCAGTTTTCGGTGGCAAATTGCGATCAAATAGAGGCAATTTTAAACAGATATTGAAACAAAAACAAGGAAATTTTAAAAAAATGATGTGGGCCATTTTTTAGTTTACACAGTCCTCCTATCCTAAACGAGCCCAATAAATCGATCGATCGCTTAGAGATAAAAGGCTCCTGATAGCAGAATCCCGTAAGAACTCATCACGACGCTGTAACGCTGATGCTGAAGCACGCTTTTCAGACGAGACAGGTATTTACCTATGAAGGCGATATAATGGCAAGATTTTCAGAATTTTCACACCGAATGACGTTTTCGACTGAACCAGCCTGTTTGCGGATTTAGTGATTTTTCCATGGCTGTGAGACCGTATAAGAACGCAAACCAATCTACGGGATGTGAAAATCTGTGGCAGGATGTTTGCCGAGGATGCAGAAATTAGTGCACATTCTCAAGACCAACTTCAGTCGCTAGCAGAAAGCTTTTCGTCAGCATGTAAGGACTTTTGGTTGACAATCGGCATGAACAAGATCAAAATCCTCGGACAAGGGACTATGTATCTATCTAGGTATGTATGCCTGCATGTATGAAAGCACAAGCCACATCAAGGAAAGTGCAGCGCAGTCATGGACTGCACGTGGGCTAAGATACTGTCAGGTTGCCCAGGCCTAGACAGACAGGAGAAAAAATATGAGAAACAAAATAGAAACGGAAATGGTAGTGAGACTTCCGCGAGTGTCAGCATGCAGCTCACTACCCGTAGTCAATCAATTGAGCACAGTTTTAGTCGTACAGAACAGAGACTGTATCGCCTGCTGAAAACTATCAGTTTTTACAAGTACATTATTTCTCATATCCTAGTTCAACTAGCGCGGATAACCTCTTGCTAGACACTGAGATAGATTGGCGGATAAGCAGAGCAGCTGCTATCTCGTCCCGTTTGAATTCTCGTGTCTGAGGCGACCGCAAGCTGACTGTGAAGACAAAAACGATCGCATAGAGTGATTCCATACTAAATGTTGTGTGCACGGATGTGCAATCGTGCAGTACTTCGTGATGTGCGGCTAACACCGTGCTAAATTGATTGGCCAGAGGTAGTGAGCTGCATGCTGAAACAGGCTGGAGTCTCACTACTATTTCCTGTTCTTTTTTTCTTTCTCATATCTGTCTAGGCCTGGGCAACCTGACAGTAACTTAGCCCATGTGCAGTCTCTGACTGTGCGGCACTTTTCCTAGATCAGGCTTGTGCTTTCATACCATCATACCATAAATGCTGTGAGGGAGTAAATCCTGAACCGTACACGCAAGACACCAATGGAAGTTGAATGGTTTCTGCTTATGGAACAGCTGTCGTATTTTAAATATATATAAGATGAACTTGGTAAAAATGTAAAATTGGATTCTAAAGCTGGTCTACAGAGCATGTATACTTTATTACGGCAGCATTGGCTCGGTCATGTGTACAGAATGGAAAATGTCGTATACCAAAACATCTACTCTCTGAATAGTTGAATTCATGGAGTGGACCTAGATATATAAAGCAGCTTGCTGTCGCATGTAAATCATTACGGGTGACTCTCTATTTGACGGTGTTACGTATGCAATACAGAAATACCGCATAATTGTACATCCAGCATCGACAAATGAGCAGTACAAAAAACACAACACATATGTGAATGAGTAGATTTGGTGCAGATAGGCATTCACCTTATTCACATCGAATTGATATTGCGCCAAGCGCCTTCGCTTGACTGAGATCATATCCATTGTTTGAAGCAACCGTTTCTCAGCATTCTTCAACTCGACGCCTGTCACCGGTTGCGCAAAGTAGGTCATGCAGGAGTAGGGATAATTAACCGCTCCGAAACCAGAAAGTAAGGCCATTATGGTCACCCCGATTACCCCAATACGACCAGTGCATTGTTCAAACGAAATGAGACCACGTTGCTTGTGATTAATGATGGGAAAAGAACTCCCAACTTTCCAAAAAAGGTACAGGTAGCTAAGCATGATCACCATCGTGATGGTCATTCGAAAAAATCGGTGTGGTGGGATAAATCGTAGCGTTTTGGTCAGATAGAAAGACACGAAAAATGGAATGAGCAAAACAACGTCAATCAAAGTGGCCATCAGAACCAGCTGCCAATGAAATTGCCTAGAAGCAGAAGACAATACGTCTAGGATTTCAAATATCACCAGCTCAAACATTGTACAGGAGAGGGTAAAAGTGAGTGAGAATATAACAACAACGATGTTGTTATCAACTTCGTAGTCTTTGAACAATTGTCTCAGGAAAAACAACCATCCAAGGAGAAAGAAAAAGAGTTGGGAGAAAAATAAAATGCATGAGTCCCATAAAAAGTCCATACGCTTGAACTACAAGTGGGTTTATTAAAATCCAGGCAGGATCTGGACACCTGAAACAAATGAAAATTATGCAAATAAAAATTTGATTATGAACCACAGGAGTAAACCAGGAAGATGAAGTATAATTAAAATGAACGAAATATAATCAAATTTAAAATAAACTATGCAAGTTCACGAGAACAGTCATCATTAACGTCGCGGATACGGAAACAGGCAGTGTTCCGAAGAAAAAACTACAGAATGGACTGCTATTATTTAACCAGTCTTTGAATGTGCGGGACTTTGTCTGGATCAGGCTTGTAATTACATACATACATTACAAACTACGAACAACGATGAGTAATTTCGTGCATATAAAGCAGCAGATCCTGAAGCTGTCAACTCTCAACAAGTTTGAACCATCTTAGTTTCAAGTGCTTTTTGGGATATAAACTCGGTCAAACAGGGAGTATGCTGTGCATTTTTGGATACCTTGGGTACTAAAGGACAAAAGGCTACCTCAAACACCGTAACGAAGAGAGCACATGCCCGCATTCGGTCTGTTCCATAACCCTTGCCCAAAAAGACTGGCGAATCTCAACCTGTTTTTCATGAAATATCAACAGACTTTATCACGCTTTAGCAAATCCTATTGATATCAAATCACCCCTGCTGGGTTCTTTTGACATTTAAAAATAAGTAACAATTAGATCACTGCCGTAAACTCACTTTACAAACCTTGCGCATCAACCACTGAAGAAAATTTGCACCAATTCATGCAGTGTGGAACCATCTTTCGACGATGTTGAATCTAATCTTGCTCTTGGACTATTTATAGCGAAACTGGATGAATATCTTCATGAACTAAATGTTGAGTCCCAGCATCCTGTGTATATGCTTCTCACAGTAATAAACGATTTATTAAGCCATCAGCATGGATGGTCGAAGGAGCAGTTGCTCTCGATAAATGATTAAAGTATGCCTTTATTCACATCGGATGTTTTGGACAGTTTAAGTCATATTACAACGAAAGTAATCTTAGTCGATTAGTCAACAAGGGACATGCCAAAGTAGACACTGCAAAAGATGTGAATACTAACCGGTTTCTGTTGTCGTTCTTCATTACAACAGAAATATCGAGTGCATAGTTTCGTCATCATCATCATCATCATCACAAACAGCATTACACCGGTATGGTATGGTATGAAAGCACAAGCCTGATCCATGCAAAGTGCCGCACAGTCAGAAACTGCATTACACCGGTAGCACGTACCGAATGCTTAACTGCCACACAACCATGAAAATAGCTACGGATTCTAAAGAAGAGTAAGCACAAACAAACTGGGATGATGTGCCTTCGAATTGAATGGAACATGCATTCAAACAAGTTTCGTGAACGAGTAGAGCGGCATCAGCATGGCAGCTTTCTTGCGGCTTTCACTGTCAGGCATCCTAACAAGATTTTCTCGTCACCACGCTTGACAACATAAAAGGTTAAGCAAACACTCCAAGAAGATGCTTCGGGACATATCCTGAAGCGTAACTAGCCATTCCGATATCAGATCGCGGGGAAACCAGCCTGGAAGAAGCGCTGCGCCGAATTTGGAAAGGTTTCTAGTAAGGGTCTTTAACTGTCTATGCCATGTGACAGTTTGGCCACCCGTTCGGCTCACCCAAGCTGCTCAGACATACACGAATATTACCATGGGATTATGCGAAGTACCGCTGGCGGCAGTGGTTTTGTAGTAACTGAAAGTTATCGTGATGCTGCATCGCCGACTTTATGTTCAAGAAACAGTGTTACCCAGCCAGCTCATCAAATTCTGCACCCACCAAGCATATGTAATGCGTGCAAGTGTGAGCTTTTGAGCACCAATGTCAGCCAAAAAGAGAGTGTACCAAGCTAGCTAGTTGCATTGACCTAGCAAGTGAACTCCCTTTCCCATCCCCACCATCATTATGACGCACAGGTCTAGAGCCAGATAATGACAAGCAACATGAAGCAGAAAAAGCAGAAACGTCAAAAAATGCTCGCAAGCGGAATAGGCAAATGCGCAGAAAGCAGATCGTTTTTTAGTTTCATTGCGATTTTGTAATTTTTCCTTCTTGGATTTAATATAACACAATGATATAGGATAAAAAATTATGACACATTATAAGCTACATAGGCGTCACTGACGTTGGTTTGCAGCCATATAAGGTAAGATGGAAGCGGCAGCGAATGTAGCAAAAGATGCTCTAAAAAGTATTTGGGACAGAAAGCTACATAAAGAAGCGAAAATCACCACCCCTCCAGTTCTAGATCAAAATGTAAGCAGCACAAGAAATAAATAATCTGAACTTCTCTTTCCGTATTTGCACGGATGTACAATTGTGCAATACTTCTGTACTGTAGAGACACATCGTAAAAATTGATTTGCCAGGGGGGTGCTGAGCTGCATGCAGCAAGATGTCACCGTTTCTTTACTATTTTCCTTTTTTATATCTGTCCAGGCTTGGCTAACAGGACAGTACCTTACCCCACGTGTAGTATATGGTTGTTCGGTAATTAGCATGGATCCAAACATGCGATTTCATCTCCATTTCGATTTCTTAGGGTTACCGTGTTTTCTGAGGCCTAGCTGTCTACGCTTGACGCAGTGCCAAGTAACCGCGGCGACAAATGCCATGTTATCAGATGAGATAGAATTGACGATAAGGGAGGCGGTGGAGTTGCACTCCTCTTGGAGTATGGTTCGCAGGTACAGGAATACCTCAAAATAACGAATACGCCCAGCTTGTTCAGAGTATCCTGAACAGTTATCCCTTGCAAACGCATGTGTTTAAAACACATTACTTATTTACTATACTTTTGTGCGACTATCTCCTCCTGGATGATGAGTCGGCTTTAATGAAGACACCCGAAATTTTATATTTACACCCAGGCAAAACCACAGAAAGTATTGGATGGATCAGAAGCTGATATTGACATATGAAAGACGACTGCATTCCTGGGCTTTTTCAGCAGCGTCTGGGTTTCTTAGCATTTTACTAATTGGTACCTTCGTCAGATGAGTTGTCCTTTAACCCTTAACGGTCGAATGTGGCAAATTCGGTACACAAAATTTAAAGGTATATGATAGGTTATATTAGACAGATCACTTTCGTATGCCGGGGGTATCGGAATCGGCACACGTTCTGCTCTCGTTTGGTATGCGTTTGAGACGGCTGAGCGATGCGGCGCGCCAGTTGTCAACAAACTTCGGAAGTGAGTGACGCTTGTGAAATTTCGCTCCGTGTTTCATTTTTCTGCGTGCAATGGCTGAAAAACCTTGTAAGTATATACATTGATAATTTTTTGCTTCATTTATAGACATCTTCTGAACACATTCAACGTATACACGAATGATGAAATATTTTTCTATGCGAAATACGACTGTCGGAATATATGTCTCAAATATGTGACATCCGGCATGTGAAGCTATACAAGAGCGTGTCCCAAAAATGATACAACCGGCACTTATGTTCCCAAATCTCATTCAAATGTTTAAATAAAATAATGAAGATTTTAATGTATTGATTTTTTTCAGGTCTCACTCCAAGATTATTTTATGGCCACGAAAAACCTCGAAAATCGACTGAATATTCAACCATTACCATTACTACCTTAAAAAGGGCAGCGAAAAAATTTCACAAAACATCTGGTCCGAGTCATCTCAACAGTGCACCGAACTCCCGGCGTTTTCTAGACCTCCATCCGACCACACTGCAATATTATCCTCTTTGAAATATTTTGCAGTGTATTTTGATGATGACATCTTGAACCTAATTGTTGAGCAATCTAATTTGTATTCTGTTCAAAAAGATGTCAATAAGCCATTGAATCTGACCAAAGAAGAACTGGAAAAATGGTTGGGCCTTGTACTGTATTTCTCAATATCAAAGTTACCAAATACAAGAATGCACTGGGCCAAGAAGCTCTCTCCTCTCACTGACTATGCAGCTGAGTGCATGTCTCGAGATAGATTTGAAGCCATCAAATCAAATCTTCATTTAGCTGATAACACAAACGCTGGCAAACCCGGAGATGCTGATTTTGACCCAATGTTCAAAGTGAAACCTCTAGTAAACCATCTAAGAACAAAATTTCAAAACCTAACCAAAGAGCAAAATCTCTGCGTTGATGAGCAAATGGTGCCATTCAAAGGCAGATCAAGGCTCAAACAATACCTGCCAAATAAACCTAAAAAGTTTGGCTACAAACGTTTCGTACTCGCTGACGATCGTGGGGTGATGTGCGATTTCATCCCATATACTGGGAAAATATCCCCCGTCGATGATCCCAACGTCCCAAACATCGGTGCTAGCTCAAATATTGTGCTACATCTTGTCAAGACCATTCCTTCCAATGAGAACCATCTTGTATTTTTTGATAACTGGTTCACCTCTGTGCCCCTTCTGCAATACTTGTCAGATGTGGGAATATTTTGTTGCGGCACAGTTAGACTTCCACGATTAGCTGGCTTACCAAAAAACATGAAGAATGACAAGCGCCTAATGAAAAAAGGCAGGGGTTCCTTTGAGGAGAAAGAACTGGTGAAGGGACATTCAAGTGTCACCCTGGTTCGCTGGTACGACAACAAAGTAGTCAATTTGGTGTCTACATTTGCCAGGGCAAATCCTCTATCAACTGTCCGCAGATTTGATAAAACTACAAAGAGGTCCATTGAAGTACCTTGCCCTGATATTGTGAAACGATACAATAAGTCAATGGGTGGTGTAGATTTGGCAGACCATCTTCTTTCTTTGTATAGAATAAGCATGAAATCAAAGAAAGCTTATCACCGTCTGATCTATCACTTCATTGACATGGCTATAGTTAATTCATGGCTTTGTTATCGTAGAGACTGCAAGAGGCTTTCTCTTCCAAAAAAAGAAGTGCTCCAGCTTGCTTCCTTCAAACTTGAGGTAGCTTTCACCCTTACCAAAGCTGTAAACATTTGCTTGCCTCCTAAACGTGGACGCCCATCTCTAAGAGGTGAAGACGCTAGCAGCAAAAGGTGTGGAGCCCCATCCGACGATGTGAGGTTGGACCAAGTGGCACATGTGCCTTGTGTCGAGAAAAAAAGAAACCGATGCAGGTTCAAAAACTGTCCTGGAAAGACGAAGATATTCTGCACTAAATACAATGTCCACTTATGCTTAGACATGCATAAGAACTGTTTTGTGGCATTCCATGGGTTTTAATCGCGATGACTGCATGAAGGAAATACATTATTTTTTATTCAACCTATTTTCTACCTTGTGTGTTTCACATTAAAAAAATTTATTTGAGAAATCTTTTTTTACCTTTTATGTCTCATATGACTATAGCTGGAAATCAATGAAAAAGGTGCCAGCACAGGACGATTGTACCGAATTTGTCCCAATTTTTTTATCTTCCGTAATATATAAAAAACTAAAAATACTTTATGTCCCCATATAAGGAGAGCAGTTTCATCACAAAAATGCAGGAGAAAAAAATTATTTCAATGTAAATCATAATTCAGGCAGTTAAGGGTTAAGGACGCTGAGAATAACGAGGTAAATTAACAATGTCTGTATCAGAAAAGCTGAGGACCCGGGTGATAATCATTGCATTATGCTTAAAATCTAGCCCCAGTGCTGGCCAGACCTCTGTGAAAATGTTTTGTGTCCGTTTACAGCACAGTGGTTCCTGAGTAATTGAATAAAGCAACAGTCGCACCAATATATAAGGTTGGACGCATTTCAAGCCAGTCAGCCTGGTTGGTGTGATCTTAGAAAAACTGTTGCGCGACAAAATCCGACAACACCAACGTCGTTACTTCTTTTTGCAGGCAGCCTAACACAGATTTTTCCAAAATACTTCTGGATTAATTAATTTCCTTTGTCGTGCTCGCGATGTAATTTTCCGTCTAAAATCAATGCTTTTGTGCGGGAAACTTTATATGTTCTTGTCGTACTATAAAGCATTATGCATGTATGTATGTACGTAGGAAAGCACAAGCCTGATCCAGGCAACGTGCCACAGTTAGAGACTGCACGTGGGCTAAAATACTGTCTCGACGGCATCCACCCTAAGATCCTCAAAGTACCCGCATTGCACATATCTAATCTACTTGCTACGTATTTCCAACGTTGTATGGACTCCGCCACTTCCCCCAAGCTTGGAAAGAAGGTGTTATCACGCCTATCTTTAAAGGCGGAACCCGCAAATTATCGCTCCATTGTGCTGTTGTCAGTTATTTCTAAAGTCATGGAGAGCATAATCTCTGACCACCTTGTTTCACATCTGGAAACAAATCGACTTTTAATCACACAACAACACGGCTTTCGCGCCAACCGTTCATGCACTTTCAACTTGCTTCTCGCACGGGATGCCTGGACGAAATCTGTGGACGAAGGCATTGGTGTCGATGCAGTATTTCTGGATTTCTCCAAGGCATTCGACCGCGTCGACCACGACATTCTTTTACTTAAACTCGCTGCCTGCGGCGTTGGTCATCCTTATTGTCCTGGATGAAGTACTTTCTTCGCGACCGCTCCCTCTGTGTTCGTGTGCGTGACTGCTATTCTGCCCGCTTCCCAATCAAGTGCGGTCTGCCACAAGGCTCCGTTCTTGGTCCCCGACTCTTCATCATTTTCATCAATGATATTGGCCAGAACATTGAATCGCCGTTCCTCCTATTTGCGGACGATATCAAAATCTGACGCTCACTCAAATCGCCAAGGGATTCACACGTTTTACAAGATGACATAGATCGTTTATACAGCTGGTCTTTGAGAAATCATCTCCTATTTAACACCTCCAAGTGTAGCGTTCTCCCCACCCGACACTCAGATCCGGTCGCTTAGAGTTTGGGCTCAACAGTACTTCAGTGTTCGACAAGAAAAGGATCTCGGTATCATCATCCAGCACGACTTCGGTTGCACCACGCAATGCGAACGAGCAGCAGTAGCCAATCGCAACACTGGCTTACTTCGCCGCGCTTTAGGTATGTTTGACCGGTTTCTGTTCCCGACACTGCTGAATGTCTACATCCGTCCACACTTGGAGTACGCAGTACAGGCTTGGCAGCCTTGGCTGTGCAAAGACGTGTCCCTTCTCGAAAAAGCCCAGAGACGTGCGGTAAAGCTTGTCCGTGGTATGCACAACATGTCTTACGAAGAAAGGTTACGCATGTTATATATATTCTCCGTTACCTACCGTCTTCACCGCGGTGACATGTTACTTACCCACCGGATCTTGACTGACCCCTCCCATCCATGCAACTTCCTATTCGTTCCCTCTCCAAGCATTAACCTCCGAGGACATGAGCTCAAACTGTTACATTAACAGAGCAGGCTTAAATGTCGACACAGCTTTTTCTCTGTGAGAGTTTGCATTCAGTGGAACACTCTTCCAGGCACGCTTCTTGAGGCCGCTTCTCTCGGTTCATTCAAAGGTCTCCTCGATTCTCACCTCCATGAAATCTCCCACCCTAATACACGAGTACCCCGTAAACACTATTTTCATTTTTTTACAAAACCTACCGCATTTTTTTCCAAAACTCACTAGCTCGTGGCAACGGTATGTTCTCTTTCTGTGCCATTTGCATTTTCGTCACAACCCCGCTAACTATTTGCCAGTTTTATTGCTCTTCCAGATCCCAGTATCGGAAGTCCGTATAAACGCAGTTTCAACTGACCCTATTCCGGAGGATGTGGTGGGTAGCTGTGTCCCCGGTTGACGGCCTACCTGTCCAAATGCCACAAAAATCCATTGATGGTGCAGGCTAAACGCGAATGAGGTCCGCTATATGTCCTTGGAGACTCAAACATTTCTATCTTTGCTTTCTCGGCCCACCGCTCTATCTATCCTGCGGTTTGTACAAGCTCTTGGCTTTTTTATATCGTAATAAGCTAATGTACTGTTGTCAGATTGCCCAGGCCTAGACAGATATGAGGAAGAAAATAGAACAGGAAATGGTAGTGAGACTCCAGCCTGTATCAGCATGCAGCTCACTACCTCTGGCCAATCAATTTAGCACGGTGTTAGCCGCACAGCACAAAGTACTGCATGATTGCACATCCGTGCATTAGTTCGTCCACAGCTTGATGCCATCGCAAGCAAAATGATTTTGTTTCTGCTCGAAATTGTACAGCGCGCCATAACTCGCGCGATTGATGGTCAGCAAAGGAACCCGTACTCTAACCGTTTGATATCTTTGGATTTTCTCCCTAAGAAAACGACGATTAAGATGCGACGTAATTAAGACCTTTAAGAGCGTGTAATAAGATGCGCGCAGTTAAACTAGCAACGAATATTGGACCAAACTGAAAATCTTTTAATGAAGGACGCTTGTTTATTGTAGGAACTTATGCCTCGATTAACACAAATTCCGACTACGAGAATTGAAAAAAATTTGAAGGTCAACGTGGAATTTTGCTTCTTACGAATTTGTTGATTCAGTTCAGTTCAGTTCTTTTTATTCAAGAATCAAGATTCAGGAGCGGCATTGAAAGGCCACTTAGTGGACGCATAATTTTTTGTCTGACACTTGAACATTACTTTTCACTTGCTGATTCTATATGGATCATTCTTACACCAATCGATTTTTCTCGAACAGATCTATTGGACCAGTTCAGTTCAGTTCATTTTGCACAGGACAGTATGTGGCTAACAAGCCAATCGAGCGTCCAAAATTTCTTCCGGTGGAATGCTGCAGAGAAGCACCCACCACTGCCAAAACGTATATTCTTTCTGTCCATTTGAAATCTTCGCCGATCGCGAAGCCAAGAGATTATCCGGGTTGAACTTAGGAAGCACCGCGTTATAGCCGATGCTGGAAAAAGAAAAAGCAGTTTCTCTTCACCAGCACGGTGAGAGGTTAGCTGAAGTAGCATTGTGTATAATAAAAATTAAAAAACACAGAGAACTCTAGCCCTCACTATATTTACGGGATAACGCTAAAAGATAAAAACCTAAGCTTGTAAAGCAATTAAGGCGAGTATTCAGGAAACAACTTACCCCAGTTGCGGTCCAACCCCTGCTTAAACTAGAGACGGTACTGCAGGATATAGTTCTTCTGGAAGAATGTTCCAGAAGTTAACAACCCTAAGGCTGAAAAAGTGTTTCCTGGAGTCTAGCCGACATCGTTTCTTAGCAATTTTAAGTGAGTGGCCCCGGGTGCCCAGCTCGGGGCTTAAGGTAAAGAAGTCGTTCATTTGCACGCCACTCAAACCCTTCAAGATCCTTAAAGGTTTCTATTAAGTCACTTCTTAAACGACGGCGCCTAAGGGAGAAAAGATCGAGAGACATTAGGCGCACAGCGTACGGTTTCCCTCGCTGACCTTCAATCATGCGAGTTGCGAGGCGCTGTACGCTTTCAAGTCGAAGGATGTCCTTTTTGTAGTGAGGACACCACGCCTGAACACAGTATTCAAGATGCGGCCGAACTAATGCCTTGTACAGTGGCAGGACTACATCGGGTCTTCTGCTCGATAGCACTGATTTCAGCCGAAAAAGTACCTTGCGTGCACGCTGAGCCGCAGCGGCACATTGGTCCTCCCATTTGAAGTCAGCCCTAACCAGTACACCCAAATCCTTAACACACTGTGTGGCGTTAACACTGAGGGAATTCCCCGCCACCTGGACCGAAATCTTATCAACCAGTGTTGACAAGAGTTGGCTCTTATTTAGGTTCAGTGGGAGATCCCACTGGTATGACCAGTTTATGACCCGCTCAAGGTCGTGCATCAAGGTTCTTCTCCATCCGTTGATCCGATGAATTTCACATCATCCGCGAAAATGAAGCATGGGCACTTCAATTCAGAGGACAAGTCATCGATGAAAATCAGGAATAGAGAGGGCCCAAGTACCGAACCTTGGGATACACCACTGATCACGTCGGTTTGATTCGACAGCGTACATCCTACTCTCACTCGGAATGTCCTACCTGTAAGGAAGGCCTTTATCCAAGCAAGTAGACTACCCACGTATGCCTTTGGCTGCTAGCTTAATCTCTAGAAGCGGTGATTTACGGAATCGAAAGCCTTCTGAAGTCTAGGTAGAGGGCTTCGACAGGCTTCCCTTCATCCATCCTTTTAGTGGCAGTATTGAGAAAGCTAAGGAGGTTAGTCAGACAGGATCTAACCCTTAAGAAATCCATGCTGAGTTACACTCAACAGAGAATGCCGACAAAGATGCTGACAGATTTTATCACGCAGCAGTTTTTCCATTACTTTCGAGACGGTGCTGGTCAGGCTGACCGGTCTATAGTTACCAACAGTTGACCTGCAACCGCCTTTGTGTATTGGCACGACTATGGCTTCCCTCCACTTACTGGGAACAACTCCTAGTTGCAGGCATGAATAATAAAGAGCTGGCAAAACGGTTCGGCAAGCACTGATGCAAGATTTTTTAAGCATAATTGAGTAGATGCCGTCCGGTCCCTCAAATTGTTGACCCGAACATGGATAAGTGCGTCAAACACCTCAGCCTCATTGAAGGACAACTCATCTAATACATGGACACCAGGTGTCAGGTTAAGCAGACCTGACGGTGCGTTTGAAGAATTATCCCGTCGTTGAACGCTACTGAAAAACCCTGAGAAGGCAGTCGCCTTATACAGGTCGGTATCGGCAACTTTTCCGTCCTCCAGTTTCAAATCCCCTATGTTTTCTCTAGTTTTTCCTTTCAACTGTGCGTAGCTATGAAACCTTTTCGGGTTTAATCTCCAGTGATCAATATATTATATTTATTTGATTATCAACGGATTTCAACATGGTTATGACGAGAAAATTTACAGAAATAAATAATACAGCACCTACTGCAATTGAGATCTAATGAAATCGGGGTCCCGCTGCTCGCTCAGGGGACGCTTGGCTTGTTTTTGTTTTTGTTGGCCTTCTTCGGTCGATATCGACCATGGACGTACATCACAATCGCATGAATGTTCGTGTTCTACAGCTTTTGGAATAACTAAACAGTCCAATTCGGGAGGAACAATCTCTCCCGCAGCGCTGGCAACTAAAGTCAGAACTCGGTTGTATTGTATCGGTTGCACGCCGACGGCGTGATCTGCGTTCAGCAGTCAAGAGCTGTATCTGCTTCCCCATCTTGCAATGACGCTTCACACAATGCCTCCAATGTGAGCGGTCAAAGGCAAGTTCTTCCCAACTGGCCAGGTCGATGCCAAAAGCATTCATATCTCTTTTGCAAACGTATTTGTAACGCAAGTGCGGTCTACCTAATGGTCGACTTCCTCATTGCAACTCGCCATAGAGTAGGTCTTTCGGAATACGTCCATTTTTATTCTGTAGACATGACCAAGCCACCGAAGGCGCGCTGTCGCAATAGGGTGTTCATGCTCTGTAGACCAGTTTTTGAATGAACTTGAGCATTAGTCAATCTGTCCATCCACGACATGTTCAAGATGCGACGGATGCTTGGTAGATGGAAAGCATTCAGCTTCCGTTCGTGACTAATGTGGGTGGTCCATGTTTCACTGCCGTAAAGTAAAGCATTCAGTACGCACGCGCTGTATACCATTATCGTTGTCTTTACAGTCAGCTTGCGGTTACCCCAAACACGAGAGTTCTATCGGGACAAAGTGACAGCTGCTTTGCCCTCCGCTTATCAATCTCCGTGTCTAGCGAGAGGTTATCCGCAATGGTTGAACCAAGATATGTGAAATTATGTACTGGTTCAAGCTGACAGTTTCCAACAGTGATGATTGGTGGCGATATAGTCCCTTAACCAAGGACTTTGGTCTTGCTCGTGCTGATTGTTAGACCGAAGTCTTTGCATGCCAACGAAAAAACAGTCCATTAGCGACTGTAGGTTCTCTAAGGAGTGAGCAAACAAGGCTACATCGTCGGCTAACAACAGGTTACGGTTTATCACATCCCGTACTTTGGTTTGTGCTCTCAACCGGTTCAGGTTGAAAAGCTTGCCATCACTTCGCGTGCGTATGTAAATATCTTCTGTTCTCGTCCTAAAAACGTGCTTGAGAAGCAGAGCAAACAAAATGCCGAACAGCGTGGGAGCAAGAACACACCCTTGTTTGACCCCTCGACGAATTTCAAATGATTCTGAACTGCAACCGTTAAAATGGCCTAAGCCTTTCATGCCTGAGTGGAACGAAATAACGAGTCTGAGCAGCCTTGGGGCTGCCTATCAGATCATTTCAAAAAGACCCTCCCCGCTGACGTAGTCGAATGCCTTAGTTAAATCATTAAAAACAGCGTATAATGGCATACGCTGTTCCTGACATTTTTCTTGAAGTTTTCCAGGAATTATGGACCGGACGTTCCAGGTTCTCAGTTTTCGTAATAACATTTGATTTTCAGTAGTTAGTCTAGCTGATGCGGAAAAACAGTCTGCTTGTCGGTTGTTTCCTAATCTCCATGCACCTAATTAACATAGCAGACCCTGGCGAGACGGCGCCATATTGACTGGGGGCTGTCCAGCTTGAGGCGGGCGGTAGCCGTCCGATGGGACCTGAAATTCTGTCTCACCGTCGTAAGTAGCCCCAGGCGCTAAGATCTACGCTAATCGAGCCCAAGCTTTTAACCGGTATCTGCTTCCCATGATATTATCCGTAGAAGCGAAATGAAGTGTCCTCTCCTATAGTGCGTTGCGCCATATGCCTGAGCATTTCAACGTAGAGAACTAGCTGTTGACCATGCAGCAATTCCTCCCTCTCCACGACACCACTGGAACCAACGAAACAGCTAGGCTGATACGTTTGGACAACGATGCCGTCGTAGGAGTTTGCAGGTCGAAGTTAAATAATACTTTGTACAGCCTAATGGGAACCAGGCTCCGGATTTTTCCTTGAGGTTGACTCCTGAAGCCTTTCCATGATTGGATGTAGCCAAAAGGCAGTGGAGGTTGGAGATAAGAGTTTTCCTTATCCTCGATGGACCGTAATTATGGACTTACGAGCTCCACCTGCCCGGAGCATGCTCGTTCTAAGGCGCCAGTTAACCGCCTTCGCCCTTTCTTCTGTCAGT
This sequence comes from Atriophallophorus winterbourni, assembly GCA_013407085.1. Classification (NCBI taxonomy): domain Eukaryota; kingdom Metazoa; phylum Platyhelminthes; class Trematoda; order Plagiorchiida; family Microphallidae; genus Atriophallophorus; species Atriophallophorus winterbourni. Next base: position 20,677 of record JACCGJ010025087.1, read on the forward strand.
AGAAGCAGTTTCTGATTTTGTCCTGAAACCGTGCTTTGAATGCGGACCATATAAAATCTCTAACAGCTTGGAATCAAGAAATCGAGGCCTCGGCAAATTTTACCATGCTTGTAACAAGCAATCTCCAAATGAACTAAGTTTTTTATGCCGAAGTGAATAGAAATTATGTGTTTGAACTGCCTTGGTGGGCAGCCAATTTGATCATGCATTTGAAAATATTATTCTCTCGTAGTTCTTGCCTTCAATTAATTCAATGTAATGGACTACACTCTTTTCACCCGTATTCTCAATGTTGCATCTGTGAAAGGCTACTTCAACGGTAAAACTTCGTCTGTATAATCCACTTGAGATTCTAAGGTAAATCTGTCAGCTTAATCTTGTAGCCACATCTTTAATACTTTTGAAAACATTTTGCCGACGTTTCAATCAAAGTTGCTCTTGAACAACTTCATAATTTCCTGATTTTGCGTTCAAATCCGTTCGCCTTAGCTCCTAGTTGGTTTTCGAGGCTGTTTTTGCGACTAACCCAAATCCATGCATTCAAGGACCATCAACAATAAATGAATGACTAAATAATTTTATTCTTGGATATCCTAGGCATGCGAATCATTATCAATAATTACCAAAATGTTTGTGCAATCAAATTGTGGTATATACAATTGCGAATATATTTGCAAGTTCACATCTGCAGCGGATTTTTATGTTCAATATAAATAAAATTAAACATTATTTACAAATTGCTTCCAGAGGATCAGTGAATGATCGTTTATGATACAAGAAAAATAACGGCACTGCGAGAAAGTAAAATCAATGAATGTTCCCGTGAGCACTGAAGTTTAACTGATAATGTTCATTGAAGATGCGTGATGTTCGGTGATTTGAATTTTTCCACACTTTTCGTTTTAAATTTTCGCAGTAGATTCTAAATATGAACTTTTTCTGGTCCTATTGCAGATAAGGGTTGACTTAAGTAGTTTAAGTTCTCCTATGGGCCAGTTTTATTTGGGAAAGAATACATGCTGGAAAGTAAAACTCGATAGCGAGTGAGTGTTCCTGGGAAATTTTGAAAATTAATTCGATATCAATACCCATGTACGCCATTATTATATAGTTATCAGATAGAATATCTAGATTGAGGAGATCGCGTATTTTTTATATTGAGCAACGGAGTCAGAAGTGATTCAAATTCGTGTACATAGAAACTGAATTTTATGTTTTGTATTTTGAAAGAAGATGCCACAGTTCAGCATATTTAGTCAAGTAGAAATTTTTCTTCACTTTAGTACGAAAGCTTGGTATTTCGATAGTTTTTCATTGTTTCTCAAGTTATTCTTCAAAGATTCGATTTTATCTCGTTATTATCCGATGACAGTATTCGGTGAATAAGATGAGATTATGATTCAGTCTGAGAAACCATAATTGATCCAGGTTTAGTTGTATACATCTTTCACTATACGATTGTTTGGTTTCATAACGGATAATGGATTTTCAAAAAGAACGTTGTATCTTTTTTAAAGTTATGCCATGTGATTCATTTATTTTACTATATATTATTTTACAATTGTCTAGATGATAAATGATGAATAATCTATGAGTTTTCACTTTGCAATGAGTATGAATAGCTGATCTGTGTATAGTGTTCATAATTTGCTTGGCTTCAGCAATAAGATGTCTTATATGTTCATTGAAATGGAAAGATGCAGGTTATTAAAATCCTAAATGACGTGTGCTCTCTATCATTTGAATTGCATTATTTTAACAAAGAAATAAATTATTTTGTATCTGGCATCTTATAGGCATTACATTTGATCTCGATGTTGAGAAAGTAAGACTGTTACTTGACACCTAATCTGTAAGTGTGCAAATCATTGTTCAGTCTACCTATATAATTCTTGTGCTTGATTAGCAGGAAAGTGATACCGACTTCCATGTCATCAACGAATAAGATGAGTTTACTTTGGTAAATGACATAATGCATGTGATTGATGTATAAAAAACAGTGAGGGACTAATACACTACCTTGAATTACCTCACCGGGAATAAGCAAGCTGTGAGAGAAGATTACCTCCTATGCCAAATGATTCAAGTTTTGATAATAATAACTTCTGAGGATCAGTATCAAATTCTTTAATCATGTCTAAGAAGAGAAATACGATTGCCAGTTGAAGCTTAGCTTCTAATTGTTATGGGCTAATTGTTATTATCCGAGAAATCGGGATGGATTGTCATCTCTGTTGGCTAAATGAGATATACGTTAGCAAGTTTATTATGGTGAACTATCTGTTCTCCATGCAGCGAGTGATCTCTTTTTCTTTCACACCACAGGAATCAAATCAATGGTGAGGCTAATACATTTAGTGAAAAATTGCTTCAGCAGGAATCGACAGAAAATTGTTAAATACAACTTAGGGCAGCCTAACCGAATTTGGTCCACAGATATTTTATCGAATTTGGCTCCAGAAACCTTGCCAGTTATCAGATGCAATTAACATGAGAGGTTTCAAGGAAAAGTTTTTTCTTTCTTTCGGTTGGAGAGCCCCTGCATGGAAGCAAGGTATTTCTGAGGCGTCAATCAGCATCCTTCGCCATTCTTCTGTGAGCTAAACCAGTTCCGCTGGATCAAACAGGACCACGCTTGCAGGCCATGAGCTGGACTTGGTTGTCGAAGTTTATATCAGATGCGCAGCACAAAACCATTTTTTAGATCGGAAGCTCATTTTGGAACGGCTTGGGCCATAACAATCTCAGAACGGGCAACTTTGTAAAAAATTCCGAACATAGTTATCTTAAACATAGAGAAACACTGTAACGTCCGTGACGTGAGTAACGCGTATTCCACCCGTTTCTTAGTTCGACAAATTCAAAACCACAATTCGGATGTTATACGGTACTGTAATTAGCAACAATTACAACAACAATAATTATACAAACCTCAACTGCATAGGAACGCACAGCAAACAGGAGACAAAATACTCAAGAATCAATTATATTAAATGCAAACAAGTTCAATGACGACCTGAGATATAGATAGAATGAAAGGAGTTACCAAAATTGACGTCCAAATTGTCTATCAAAGGCAAGATACCCAAAAGCGGTGTCAAAATACAAGCCAATTACAAGTGCCCAAAATGGCAACCAAATTCAACAAAAATGACCGACGATGGCATAAACAATGAATTTAAACAAAAGCTTCACTAAATATGTGAACAGAAGATTTCTAATAAGACAATTAGAAAAAGCAAAGTTTAAGTTCTAAATTCTGAAGAGAAAGCAAACAAAACCCAAATTCAAGTTACAAAAATCGGTAATGTATAAAAGTAGAAAGCAGAAAGGAAAAAGAAAAATTTCAAATCTAAATGACACTTAACACGTCTCTTACAAATACATAATAGTTACAAACCCCGGATAGTAATAAAACAGTTTTCAACTTTGTTATCGTGATTTACAGAAGTTCAATGTTGTTAGGTTCAAAGTAGTTTAAAATTCTGCCTTTCCCTTCAACATTCCCTTCATTTTGAACCGAGTTACAAAACCTGAATTTTGTGAAAAAGAATTTGCTTGTGCTTAATTTTCCTACAGTATTTTGATATAAAACTTTTCTTCTTGTAATTATTTCTGTTATTGTAGATCTTTTCTGTACACGCCTTTGGTCAAATGTTTGTTTTAATTTATTGTTTCTGCCATTGTCGGTCATTGTTGCGGAATTTAGTTTCCATTTTGGGCTTCAGTATTTTGCTTGATTTTGGACGCTATTTCGAGTGTCATTTTTGATTGTCACAGAAAGTTTGGACGACATTTTGGTAAATCGATTCTTCTCATTTTATATCAGGTCGTGTTTTGCTTGAATTGAATTTGATTCTGGAGTATTTGGCTCTATTGTTGCTGTGACGTTCCTAAACAATTAAGGTTTGCATAGTTAATTTTGTTGTAATTGTTGTTAATTACAATACCGTAGAATATCCCAATCGTTGTTTTGAATTTGTCGAAATAAAAAACAGGTGGACTACGCCTAACTCACGTCACAGACAATACAGTACTTAATTTGGAATTTGATTCTTCTCGAACTTGACGAGAAGTACTCAATTCGTGAATTGCATCAATTCGGTTTCTGTGCTCAAGTTGGATCGTTTCAATTGGATTCGCATCACAACTTGTCTTCTGACTGGTACAGTATTTGTCTCAACCGGAGAAAATACGCATTTTGGTTCGTTCAATTAAAGCTATATTGAGCAAAATTGGCGAATAACTCCCCGATCGTCGTGACATTGAACATTTGACAGTCAATCCCTGTTCACAACTTTGGTGACGTCCCCTTTTTATTTATTTTTTGTCGTTTTAAAACATTGTTGTATATTGTTTTATCTAGTATGCACAAGATATCTTCTAAGATAGATTCTAATGAAAACGATGATGATAGAGATAGCATTGCGATTCTCAACTAGTTTTGCAATTGAAGCGCGATTTAGATGCTGCTAGATCAACGATAGAGCGCTTTACAAAGGAACGACGAGGAGTCGCTGAAGAAGAAAACTTGATCGCCGGTACAAGCAGCAAAACTGAAGGGTTCGACTCGACGGTAAGCTATTTGCAACCAGCGATGAACACGAGTATCCGATTGCCTAAAGTAGAATTATCCTACTTTGACGGTAATCCAATAGACTATTGGAAGTTCCTGAAGCAGTTTGAATGTTACATTGAGTCGAAGCTTATGGATCCGGGCCAGCGACTGTTGTATTTGATGTATTATTGTCGGGCAAGGCTCGAAAAGCAATTGATGCATGTGTCATGCTACAACCCACTGAGGGTTATACGCGGGCAAAGATGATTTTGAAAGATTTGTTTGGGCTACCGCATGTAATTGCCAAGTCAACATTAGAGCAGTTGCTTGATGAAGCCAGGAGACTTTCCAACAAAGTCGATGGTCTGTCTGATTTGGCCATACTAATGGAAAATTGCCAAATCACATTGAAGCAAATGAAGTGCAACGCTGATTTGAATTTAGTCACAACTTTGGAAGGATTAGTGAAATGCTTCCCTGTTGCGTTACAACAGCAGTGGGCTGACGCAGAGGATACAGTTCTTGCTGACGGGTCAGAAGTAGATTTTGCCAGTCTGACCGAGTTCGTATCTCGGAGAGCAAGAATTGCCAGGAGCAGATTTGGCATGCTGATAGATAGAACATCTGTCTCTTCGAAGCCATCGGAGAAACCAAGAATGCCAGATGGAAGAAGGGTGTTTATGACTACAAAGGAACCGAGGCCAATGCTGTTTGAATGCATTCAATGTCGAGGACCTCATAAGATAGAAGATTGTCCTGTTTATCAGGAGGCTGACGTAAGAGCCAGATGGAATATTGCTAAGCAGCATGGAATATGTTACGTTTGCTTATGCCGGTCTCACAGGGCATTCGATTGCAAGATTACGAATACTTGCCCCGTTGAAGGTCTTAGTAAACGACACCATTCTTCGCTGCATTATGATCGTCCTAATGAGCAACTGAAAAGTATAAACTGCAGTGTTACTGCTCTCAGTACAGCAGTAAGCCTAGGCTACCTGACAGTAAACATTGACACGCCAGTTGGACTTGTTCCAGTCGTGGCTTTAGTTGATAATGTCTCTGATACAACTTTGATCTCGCAGAGTTTTAATGAGAAATTTTGTATGCCTAGTGCGCCAGTTGATGTGTCGATAGCAACACTTGGTCTACATCGAAAGTTGGAAAGTTCGTTGTTAAGTTTCGATGTGCATTCGGTTGACAGTGATGAGATAATTCATGTTGCCGAAGCTTACACGGTTTCAAAGTTACCTGAAGCAGTGCTGAAATCTCCAAATATGATCAGCACGAGGTATGCACATTTGAAAGATCTGAAGTTTTTAGGGAATGTGGGGAGAGAAATAACTTCGCTTATTGGCTGTTACGTACCGGAAGCGCATTGAGTGCTTCAACAACGTTTAAGTGGTCGGAAGCAGCCATTCGCTACCAAGACGTAACTTGGATGGGTGCTACAGGGTCCAACCAATTGTTCGACAGTTGTTAATCATGTAAGTGTTCTCACCGCACAAGCACAAGAACGACAACGATGGATCAACACACGTTGCAATTTGATTCCCGGTGATGTAGCATTGGTTGTCTGAAGAATTGTCGAAAATGTCGTGGCCGCTTGGTATTATTGAGGCAGCGGAAGTGAGTGATGATGGTTTGGTACGAACGGTCAGCATACGAACAAAGGATATCGTGATCAGGCGTGATATTCGGAAAGTATGTTTGTTAGAAGGGTCCCAATATGAGGTGGGTGACTTGGGTAAGGATCAGGACAACTCTAATTCATAAGACAAGAAGCAGCACTGGAGGATGTGGTGAGTCTGCGGCTTGCAACTGCATTCTCTATAAAAAGCTACTAATATCCAACGATGGTGATGTAATGTGGCGGAAGTGACTCGCCACTAAATAAAGTCATTTGCTGCTTTGAATTCTTTAGGGTATTCGTCAAACAATCGTTGCACAGTTAGGCCTTAGAAATAATTTGGTCGGAGGTGTAAGGTTCAAAGTAGTGTGAAATTCTTCCATTCCCGTAACATTCCTTCTATTTTGAACCTAGTTACAAAACCTGAATTTTGTTAAATAGATTTTGCTTGTGTTTCATTTCCCTACAGTATTTTGATATAAAACCTTTCTTTTTGTAATTATTTCTGTTATTGTAAATCTTTTTCTTTACACGCCCTCGTTCAAATGTTTGTTTTAATTTATTGTTTCTGCCATTGTCGATCATTGTTGCGGAATTTGGTTGCCATTTCGGGCTTCAGTATTTTGCTTGATTTCGGACGCAATTTTGAGTGTCATTTTCGATTGTTACAGAAAGTTTGGACGACATTTTGGTAAATCGATTCTCCTTATTTTCTACCAGGTCGTCTTTGTTTGAATTGAATTTGATTCTGGAGTATTTGGCTCTATTGTTGCTGTGACATTCCTAAACAATTAAGGTTTGTATAGTTAATTTTGTTGTAATTGTTGTTAATTACAGTACCAAAGAATTTCCCAATGTTTGTTTTGAATTTGTCGAAATCAGAAACGGGTGGACTACGCGTAACTCACGTCACAGACAATACAAATGTATTCTAGAACTCCTGACCAACCCCCACGAAAGAAATGCCGGTCTATATGTTATCTTAAAAAGCCCGCATGAAATAAGTACCATTATTCGTGAAAAATTATTCAATTTAAACAGAGTGTTGTATTATACCACACAGGACAGTGTTACTTGCTTATTATTGATAATCTTAAAACAAATAAATTTCGGATGATAAGTAATCAATTTATTCCTCTTCCGTGGATCTATAATATTTCAAGGAACGAAAATTTACAGCAATGTGTATCGCTGTATTTGGTTTTAAAAATTTTTCTTCAATTTACTGATCTGGCCTAAGTTACCTCAAATATTTAAGAATAAAAAGCTTTTTTAGTCAAAATCTCCCTGAAACGCTTTAGAATTTTGAAGGCTTCAAACAGGTAAACTTTGAGTCTTCGTCTTTAAAGTGAGGATACATTGGTATACATTTGCCACGCTTAGAACATTTCACCTCTCGGTATATTAATATTACGGTAAATACTAATATGCCGAATGAATGTTCAATATGGAAGCGTCAATACTATCTTTACCATTAGTTACCGGAAATGACGTGATTATATATTTTAACCGTTATGTCTAATATGTAAGTTTAGATATTTATTCAACAGTGAGGAATAATACTATATGGGCTATAAAATCATGTATGTAAGCGTAAAATCTTTTGTTATTTGAAAGAATATTTCGGAGCTTGGCCTACTTATTCAGGTAACAGTTTTTTATAATCATCAAGCGAAATGTTGGTAGTTCCAGTATGTTATCCTGATTTCGCATATTATACCTACAATCTTTCCGGAATCAAACAGTTGAAATTATACCTATTGTGAGAAGATTATTTTATGAAAAAATAGGAATCGGTTACGGAACCATAATGTTTTCAGATAAAGCTACTCACACGTTTCTCGATAAGGTCGATTTAAGTTATTTCCAATGAAGTAAAAGAACGTTGTATTTTTTCCCTAGTCTGGTACACTGAATACTTTGAGTATAAACATCAGTAACATAAGTAAATTCTGTCAGCAAGCAATTCTTAATATCATACCTGACAGCAGGCCTACCTCCAGAAATACTCAAAATGAGTGGAAAAGACTATTAACTTTTCTCGCATAACCTATTCAACAAATCTATCAAATCGGTACTTTTCCGACAAAATGGAAACATTAAATTGATATACCAAGATACAAGTGTGGGTCAAAACAAGTAGTCATCAACCACCGTGGAATAAACCATACAACTCTCATATCAAGATTATTTAAAAAATGGTGGAGAAAGATATAACAGAATAACGTGGACCTAGTATCTCTTCTAAGGCAGAGAACGGCATCACTTGCCAGTAAGAATAATAGCACTGAATCACAAGCTCCATTGAAAATGGTTTAACAGTCAGAGTTGTCTTCCTTAGATAACTAAATCTTTCGACGCGGTACGAAATAAACGGTTACTATCAAAGCTGAGTTTATTCGGTATAGACTCACCCATTTCCTGACAGATCGCCCAAACTGAGTTGAGGTCAATGGTCACAGATTCCGCGCCCTGCCGATCCCATTTGTTGCAATACAACGCAGCGTTTTAGGTTCATTACATTTTCTCCTATATATAAACGATGTAAATACAGTCATATTTTACAGTAAACTATTCCTGTTTGCAGCCGACATCAAAAGAATCATTTCTTTCCCATCTTCAGAAGCACAAACTCACATTGCCAGCTGGAGAAACATTTGGATGCATTATCTAACTAGGGTAAAATTGATGGTCTCTCATTCCCTGTAAATAAATCTAAGTTAATGTCTTCAAGATGTGCGATATCTGGTAGATAAATCCTTCTTAATAATAAGTTTATTCGAGTGAACGATTGCACACGCGATCTTGTGTTCAAATATCCTGCATCGATTTCATCCAACGAGCACGTACCTCACGTGATTTCGAAGGCGAATGAAAGTGTATATATGATTCATAAGGTCTTCACTCTCGCATACTGTAAGTTAGAACTTTATAAACTATTCACTATACCTCAATTTGATTACTGGAATATAATATATCGTAGCATAAACAAAAAACCAATTGCATCGCTGTAACGACTAAAGTCGCTGTTTAACGCGTAGTCCACCCGTTTCTTATTTCGACAATTTAAAACCAAAATGATTCGAGTTTTCTACTGTTCTATTACCAATATCAATAGACAATAACAATTAACAAACCTCAACTGTACCGAGTTGTACAAATGATGTCAGCCAAAATTGCTCAAATTTTTCCGAATGACAACAATAAATTCAGCCAATGCTGACAAAATAGACTGCCAAATGATAAATGCAATTGATTAAAATTACCAATACAATGGTGAACAATCGTCTCTGTTTTCTCCAAATACCACGAGCAAAATATGTGGAATTCTAATGGCAGCCAAGCAATTTAAATTACTTCAGTAGAACAAAACGGGGTATACAAGTGCAAAAGAAAAATGTGTACACAAAAACAATGAAAGATAAAATTGTTGAGAATTATAAGAATCCAATTGTTCAAACAGAAAATAAGAAGGAATTTCACACAAAAATTTCGTCATTTGCAATCTCTTTAGGAAAAGTACAACCTACTTTAACCAAATCAATCATTTAAAATAGCTGAAGTCAATCACAGAGAGAGAAGTGTAAGCAGCACATGCTAGAACCATTATGGTTCCGTAGAATTAGACGTAATCTAATACTGTTTTTATAATAATATTTTTTTATACATTCGACTATTCGCTTCCGAAGATTCTAGGTATAATTTGGAAAATCAATATAGCCTAGTGGGAGTACCAAGATTTCGCAAGAAACTAAGGATAAACTTTTACCTGAATAAATATGCCTAACTTTGGACTCTTCTCCCGAAAAACATGAGACATTGCGCCACTTCACGTGAATATAAAACAAATCTAGTTTCATTTCTAACTGTACAAAATAACAAACGTTTCAAACCTAGATATCTCGCAAGAAGAACTATATAATCATGGCATTCCTGGTTATTAAAAGTGAAAATTGGTTTACGAATTTCATATTGAACATTCACTTGTCCCCTTAGAATGTAACTTACAGATTACCTCGCTTGCATCCAAGTAAACAAAACTGACCCGTAGATGCACCGAATCTTCCACCAAAACCGCGTAAAATACGTCTTTTATTCAAAACAGCCTTAGATTTCGAGCGATCCAAACTGAGAATTTGTCTATTTAGCCTCTTCGTGATTTCTAATATCTTCGATGAACAAATCCGTCGAACTTCACTAATCTCATGATCATTTATTTCTCCTCATCCTAATACTTTATTCCCGGCAATACCAGCTCACATATCAGAATTTCTGTAAACAAAATTGCCGTTAACCTTCATTATTTTAAAGAAAGTAAAATTTTCCTTTAAAATTTGACCTTGAAAATGTAATATTGATTGTTAATATTTGGCGTTGTTTATACAAAAAATGAGTAATTATTGATTATTTTTTGCATGCCTTGGATATCCAAGAATAAATCTTATATTTATTTATCAATTCATTCAAATTAGTGTGTTTAAACTTTCTGCATATCGTGCAGATTACTTATCTTGAGCCGTTTATCTCTTATGCCAACAATAGGAATGAACCGGAATAAGTCATCAAATTTAACACGAACTACTTCCTTGAATAATTTGACGGTCTGTATAAAATCGCTCATATGATGAGTCATTTTGAGCAAAACATTTAATGCTAGGTAACTATTATCATAATTGATAAATACAAGATTCTCGAACATGGAAGTGATAAGTTACTGTACGCTTTGAAGCGGCTTCATATCCTTCTGGATTTGTGATATCTTAAATGCAGTACCCTGGAAGATGAAACTCCTGTTAAAGTCTCCCATCTTGAATTTAGTATGGTTTTTGTGTCAGTCAATATGAGGCTTCTGCTTCTGAAATTAAATAAATAAATAACTAAATGAAATTTATTCTTGGAAATCCAATGCATGTTAAACATGATCAATAATTTATAAACGCTTTGTGCAATCAGAGTAAAGTATGTACATTTGTACATATGTACAATTTGTTCAAAGTCATTTGTTTCAGCGAAAATTAACGTTCAATAAATATAAAGGTAACGGTACTTAAAGTTGTTTTCAGGTAGTTGGTACGTGATCTGATATAGTTCGATAACACAGGTATTGCGAGGAAAAGTCTAGAATGTTTTCGGCAACACGGATGTTCAACGGATAATGGCCATCGGAATGCGTGAAGAATCTCTCTTGTTGTTGTTCCACACTTTTCATTTTGATTGTTTAAAATAGATTGATCTTTCCCGAACATGAACCGTTTTCTTGTCCGCTAGGCGAAGATCTTTCCACTAGTTCGAGGTCTGGTGGCCAGTTTCATTTTGGTGCGGATTGAGAATTTTGCTGTGTAGAAAATACTCAGAAGCGAGAGAATGTTGTTTCGAACGTTATGAACATTTATTTATTACTAATACCCATGAATGCAATTATTATACAAATGATCAGGAAAAACATTTGAATTAAGTAGATTGCGATTTTTTTCTATGGTAAGAAATGAAGATAGATGTGATTTGAATTCATTTTAAGAGAAACTGAGTCTTATATATTTTGGAAGATGATTTCACAGTTTAGCATATTTAGTCAAGAAGAAACTGTTCCTTACTTTAGTACGAAACCTTGGTAATTAATATTTTTTTCACTGTTTCTCAAGCTTTATTTGAAATCATGCCGTATATGAATATTCGAACGTAATTCCATATTTTCCGTTGACAGTCTTTTATAGAATAAGATGAGGTTATGCTTAAGTCTGTGAAACCATAGGGGATCGAGTTTCAGTTGTATACATGTTTCTCTATAAGATTGTTTGGTGATATAACCGATGATTGATTTTAAGAAAGTACGTTGTATTTTTTCTAAAACTATGCTATCGGTTTTATTTATATTAGTATATATTATGTTACAATAGTCAAAGATAGGAATGGTGAATAATTTATACATTTCTATTTTACAATGAGGCTGAATTATAGATCTGTGTATAATATTCATACTTTGTCTGGCTTTAGTAATAAGGTGGCGTATCTGTTCGTTGAAAGTGAGTGATGAAGAATATCGAAATCCTAGATCGCGCGCGCTGTCAATCATTTGAATTGCGTTATTGTTTAGAAGGATTGATTTATTTTGTATCGTGATTCTTATAGGCATAAAATTAGATTTTGCTGTTGAGAACGTTGGACTAATTTTTTTGCCCAATCTGTAAGTGCAGCTAAATCATTCTTCAGTCGAGCTATGAAAGTTTGTGATTAATTAGCTGGGAAAGTGATAACAACTTTCATGTCATCAGCGAATAAGAACAGTTTGCTGTGTGAAATAACTCTACGTATGTCATTTATATCTATAAGAAATAATAAGGTCCCTAAAACGCTACCTTGAATCACCCAAATGGGAATAGGTAGGCTGCGTGATCTACGGCCATTAAATTCAACAGAGTAAGTGCGATCAGTAAGAAAGGAAGTTAACCAGGAAAGAAGATTACCACCGATGGCATATGATTCAACTTTCGATAATAATACCTTATAAGGAACAGTATCAAATGCTTTATTTATGTCTAGGAAGACAACTACAACTGCCAAACCTTCCTCAATCGATGTAGTAATATAGTCAAGGTATTCAAGCTGACATGTAGTGCAAGATCTTTTATATAGGAAGCCATGTTGAGCTCTAGAGAAGAAACTTGGAGATCAGGGATTTAAGAAAGCTTTTTTCACTATTTTTTCGAATAATCTAGATAGTATTGCTGTGTGCTTAATTGGGCGATAATTTCATACCGTGTGCTTTGAGCCAAATTTATGTATGGGTGTAACGACAGAATGTTTTCATTCCAAACATAAGATTTCAGATTCGATTAAAGTGTTAAATAAGTTCAGTAGAAGAAGTTTGAAATCATCACCACCCAAGGCGGGTGGAATACCTGTTATGTTTGGCTTGAGACTGAACGTTGTTTGCTTGCAGACTTCATTGATGTCATTCAGATTTATGCATATAGTGTTCAATACACTAGGTGACTGAAATGTTCCAGTGATATCTTTATAGATGGAAGTAATGTAAGTAGTATTAAAAAATTTAAGAAATTCTTCACAGATTGTAATATGATTTGTAATTCTTATTTTTTCCGAATTTTAAGTTCGATCCTGAATAATAAAATCTATCTTGCTGGTTAGGTTTACGGATCGTGATTAAAATAACCTGCTTAGTGATTTTAGCTTATCAGAACTTTCAGTGCTCTATTTTCTGATGCAATTTATGTGTGGTGTAGAATGAGTTTGTGGTCACTAAATAGTTCATAGGAACGTAAACGAGCGAAGATGTCGTTATTATTAATCGCAAATGTAGACCATTCTTTCATTTTCTCTTCCATTTTCTCGAGCCTTGTTTGCTTTATGCGTTTTTAGAATTGCTAGCTTTGTCGAATAAACCTATAATTTTCGAATGGAATGTCGAAGATATAGTTGGACAATCATGTGAAAGAAAAAATTGAGACCAATCTTCAATCCTTATAAGTGTTAGAAGTAAGTTCCAATCGATGGAATGGTGAAGATTCTTGACCTCATTGGTAGCTTTGCAAGTGCATGATAGATTGAAGGATAAAAGTTTATGGTCCCCATTAAACGGGGAAGGCAATATTAATAAGTTGTTTGGATCAATATTTAGAGTAAAGACTTAGTCAAGAATGTTGCCCTTTCTAGTTGGTCTATCAATAAATTGTTTGTAACCTAGTAAGTCAAGCGTTTTCATAAAATTTGTATGAGAGCTAACTTTACTTCGTTTGTGTCAGTTTGAATTAGGCATGTTGAAATCACCGGCTATAAGTTTATGGCGTGTATGATGTAAAGACTTTTCGATGAGTTAATGTATTCACATTAGATAAAGTGGAGTCCGGTGGGTAGTAGATGCAGCCTATTAAAATGTCTGGTATAGGTAGTTCTATTCATAGTGAATCTTCAAGTTCTGTGAAATTCGAAGATGTTATGCTATTATCTTCAAATCTTGAATGCACATGAATAAGGCAACCGCCACCTCGTTTCAGAGTGCGGTTTCTCATAAATACATGGTAGTTAGGTATCATGAGTTTAGAGTCAGAATGATTATCACGAGTCCAGGATTGAGTTATAAGAATAATATCTACAGGTTGAAAAGATAGATAAGATTTTAGTATATGGATTTTAGGTATAATTGATCTAGCATTCATGACCAGAAAACGAACAATACAAAGGTCGGAAGTCAAAGGATTTGAGGTTGGTGCATTAGAGAGTTTACTAAACTTGAAATTCAATTTATGTGTTTTTGAAAAAAAGTGGTATTAAGGTTAAAGTATGGTTCATAATTGGAGTGAGAAACATATGGATTATAAAATAAAGTTTGGGGAATATACTTATTATAATAGGAGGGATATTGTGTAATACACTCAAATCTCAGTACTATGCCACCCGTTGAGACCGAGCAAGAGTGGCATAGTAACGAGGTTTTGTAAAAACGGCTTTATTTTCTCAAGTCCATCATTTATTTGCTCAATCGATCAGTCCAAAGCTCTCAGAAATCGTCGGCTGACGCATCTTCTTTCGTCGGATCTCGTTCATCTCGTTGTCTAGCCGATCACACGCTTGCATCAGTCTCGTCCAGGTTGAAGACATCACCTGAAGAGAACTGCCTGAGTAAGGGCCGGAGAACCTGCTGCTGCCAATCAATAAGGGATTGGGACTCCACCGCTCCAGTTTCGCCCTGCACTGTCTTGAACGTGACGCCATTGCGCTTCTTGAAGCTGTCTAACCAACCGTCGCTCGCCATAAAGTCTGGGACTGGACTGAGTGTGTGGACAATGGTTATTCCATCCACACATGCTTTTTAGACATGTCAAAGGCTTTCGACCGCGTCAATCATAGTATTTTAATCCAGAAAATTGAATTGCACGGGATAACAGAAAAACTTCTTGCTTGGCTAGAAAACTATTTACGCGACAGGAGTGCCCAAGTCAGAGTTGACGGCGCCTTATCGAAACCATTCAAAAGTACGAGCGGAGTGCCCCAGGGTTCGGTCCTCGGACCGATTTTGTTTTTGATCTACGCAAACGACATTCCCGAGCGTGTTAAATGCAAGATTATGTTATTTGCAGATGATATAAAGCTTTGGAGAAGCATACGTACCAATGATGACTGTGAAACTTTGCAGAAGGATCTAAACACATTGCAAGATTGGTCTTTGAGAAACAAACTACCATTCAACTTCCAAAAGTGCAAGGCGTTAAACATTGGAAAGACTGTTAATTACAACTACACTCTTGGGCCCCACCAACTCGTCTGGACAACTGAAGAGAAGGATTTGGGTGTTTGGACCAGTTCAAGTCTGAAGACTTCACTGCAGTGCAAAGCGGCATACAAAAAGGCGTCACAAGTATTGGCGTTAGTGAGACGAATTTTCGGCAGATTCTCCAATCAGTCGGTGCCCCGTATCATGAACACCTATCTGAGACCAGCGATGGAGTACGCTGTTCAGGCTTGGTCACCCTGGATTCAGAAAAACATCAATCTTCTGCAGCGTATTTACCACCGAACCACAAAGCTTGTACCCGGACTAGCTGCTAAACCAACCATATGGAGATAATAATAATAATAATAATGTATATTCTTGGATACACCAAGTCATGACATACATGATCATTTGTTTTCATGAATAAGTACAGCAAATAAAAACGGTAAATATACAAATGTTAAGGTCAAACATAAATAAATTGTTTTTTTTAACAACCGTAAAAAATAGTTGGATAACATTTATATAAATGGTAGCTTGTTTAAGACATAGAGTTGATAGAATATCCGAAAAATAAATGATAAGGTTCATGTTTTTAACGAATACGACAGTAATTGTTAAATTGGGTTAATTACAGTTTGGGTAGGTCTGGACCGCAATGTTTATTCATGTATGATGTTCCAAATGCAACTTCAAACGCAGATAATTGTATAAAGAGTTCACTTTATCGGGTCACGGAGATATGAGTTGCATCGCCCTTTCAAGAATTGCGAGAGTGTATTTTGTTGAATTTCAACAATTCTGAAAAGTAAATTCTCAAGAAAAAAGTTATATGTCACTTTAATTTTTTTTTGCTAAAAAAATATCAAAAGCCTTTTATGCCGTATATGTATAAATTATCTATAGTTGTATTAATTAGAAATAGCTTACCTAATTTTTCCGGAGATAAAAAGAGTTGAGTTGCTTTTTGAATTCAGTTTGTGAAGTGCTCAATCTTATATTATTAGGAAGTAAATTCCATAAACGAGAATATTTATAAATAAAGAAATCTTTTCGCATACGATTGTGGATTTTCGGTATACATATTTTGTTTTTGTGTCGAAGATTATATACTTCAGAGGTTTTGAAATCTAATTGTAAATCAATGTCGATCATATCTTTTTTCAATATTCTGTGAAAGAGTATAAGATTTTGTTTTATTCTTCGAAACCATAATGGTTCCAATCCTAGGATCTGACATCTTTCCTTATATGAGTGCTTATTCGAACTGGTGGTAATGGATCGTGTGAAAGAACGTTGGATGCCTTCTAAAGCATAGCTATCAGACCGAGTAATGTTACTAGATATAATGTTGCAGTAATCTAAT
>JACCGJ010025090.1:0-25950 GCA_013407085.1 Atriophallophorus winterbourni
AAGCTGCCGTGCTGTGTTGCTCTACTCGTTCACGAAACTTGATTGAATGCAGGTTCCATTCGAGGTGTAGACACCTCTTCCCAGTTTGTTTGTGCTTACTCTTCTATTGCATCCGTAGCTATTTAAGTACCACCCTTCCCCATCTTTTAGGATTTTACTTTTTCATGGTTGTATGGCAGTTAAGCATTCGGTACGTGCTACCGGTGTATTGCTGTCTTTGATGATGATGATGATGTCGTCGGAGAGCGGTAAATTTTTCAAGCATAGAAACTGCTCATATCTTGTTAAACCTGGAAGACAGAGAGGTTCATGCAAATTTTTAAGTTTTGACAACATATGGACACTGATAGTCAATACCACTACAGGTGAAACACAAATGATTTCATAATGGATCAATTGGAGCAGTTCGACTAGCGTGATGGACGCTTAAATTGGTATAAAAGCTAATCTCGTCCTTAATTGCTACGGCTGTAGTAGACCAGATTACTACAATAATGTCCCCAAGAACGTTGGAGAAAAGGCAGGTTGACTGGAAGATTTATAGCGGTAGCCAAAAAGGTACACGAAGGTACATGGTAGCAATCACGGAACACGAATCAACGGAAAGTGCGTTATCAAGGTCAATTGTTATATACAGTAAAACAATGTTATTACACAGCCCCCTTCCAAGAAGTCTGGTCAGAGGAGACTTCTGATCAGGAATTGACAATTGAACTGGCCAAGCGGTGTCAGGTCGTTTCAGGCTGGAACATAGTCTCTCAGCAACCAGTAACTTCGAAGTCAGCCAAGGCACTTGATCTGCGTGGGTCGATTGTCGGTGGTGACCAGGGTAGGATACACGAAAAACCGATCAGTACTAAGCCAAGTCACGTCTCACATGGGGTGAACGAGCTGCTAGCGGGAATCGCCCGTCTGGCATGGTCTTAGTATGAACCCAGTAGGAGCAGATGTAGGCATATCCGTAGGCTTGACAACGAAGAACCAGAAGCTTCGAAAACAAAGTCCGTGCTGAGAAGTTCCTGCACCCCCAGGGTCGATGGCGAACGGCCTCGCCTGGAGAAAACTGAGTGGCGTGTCGTCGGGCTGGTAAGGACCTTGTCTGATAAGTTTCGTGTTGGGCGTCGTGTGCTGATGGTAGGGGCTACCGGGTGGGATGGCGACAGGCGTCGGCGATCCGGGGGTGGCGCGTGCCACGGTTTCCACTACGGGAGGTACATGCGTACCGAGGGGATACACGAAGGATGCGTGTATTCCAGGTTACCGGATAGGATGTCGACAAGCGTCGGTGATCCGGGGGTGGCGCGTGCCACGAGTTCCACAGCGGGAGGTGCATGTGTACCTGAGAAATGAGAAGAAAAAACTCTCTGGTGCATGGGATTATGGCCACGACCGAGTTATAGTGAAGAGGTACAAAAAGCATGCACGGGATATACCAAGCGATAATAACGTGTTAAATACCCGCTACATAATTGGCAAATGTGCCGTTCTGGGCGCATACTCAAAGTGGAGATGACGGATTGTGGGTATATACTTGATGTACAAGCGGTTATTATCCCAAATGGCGTGGGTGCCATGACAGTGTCATGCTGCACGTACCCACTAGCTTTCGGCCATACTACTTTTTCGTAACAAACGTAACGTAAGCACGAATGCCAGGATGGAAAAGATTGCGTATGGTGTGACTAATGCACCGTCTAAAGGCAGACAGGGTAAGTAGTCGGAAAGCGCTTTGCGATAAGGCGCAAAGGATATCGCCCAAGCCATCGGGCAAGGGGCGAGGTGTGATGAAAGAATAGGCGTCCCTGAGCTGTACGATGCCGGCATCGGTAGCTTGCACTGCAGCGATTTCGCTGAGTTAGAGGGAGAGTGGACGGTCTATCACACACGTTGTAAGGATAGGAATTGTGGCACCTAAGATATATCGTATGTCAGTCGTAAAATGACTGACAAAATCCTGGTGCATAGTCTCTCTAGGAGAGTACCTACCCGACGATCCGTTGATTGATGTACGAGGGGCTTACAAGCAGTAAACAAAGTAAACTGTCCTCCCTGTAGATTGTGTTCTAACCCGACTTGTGAATTGATCAGCAAGTGTAGTTATGTGATGCATATGACGTTTTGATGTAAAACGTGTCAAAGGATGTAAAAAAAATTATCCTGAAAAAACGCCGATGTAAATCGGGAAAAGACGTACCGAAAAAAAATCTCGAATTTTGCGTGAATATTGGGCTTACCAATAGTAGTACACGAAGGATTCGTGCATCACGTCGGGCTCACCAATTTGTAGTAGACCAGGTTACTACAATAAAATCCCCAAGAACGTTGGAGAAAAGGCAGGTTGACTGGAAGATTTATAGCGGTAGCCAAAAAGGTACACGAAGGTACATGGTAGCAATCACGGAACACGAATCAACGGAAAGTGCGTTATCAAGGTCAATTGTTATATACAGTAAAACAATGACACAACGCCAACCCCGGCACCACTGGTCATTACCCCTCCTGTCGCCATCCCGGTAGACCCGAGCACTCGCCGCCCAACGCGGGCGATCTCCCAAGACGGTCGTCATTGACCGTGTCGGCAAGCATGACACTGTCTCAATCGACAGAGTCAAACCGGCTTTCATGGACGAGGAAGTTAGCCCAGATTGACGCGCCAACCGATTCTCCTGGCGCGGCCATTTACCATCCTTCTTCGGGACACAGGAAATTCTGAGCAGGGACTGTGTTTTCGAAGCTTCTGGTTCTTGTTGTCAAGCCTACGAATGCGCCTGCTTCTGCTCAAATTGGGTTCATACTAAGACCACGCCAAACGGGAAAATCCCGCTAGCAGCTCTTCACTCCATGTGAGGCGGCTCGGCAGTACGTTCACTCACATGTGAGACGCTACTTGGCTTAGTCCTGATCGGTTCACCGTACATCATACTCTCGAACCACCGAAGATCGACCCACGCAGACCGAGCGCCCTGGCTGACTTCTATGTGACTGGTTGCTGAGAGACTACGTTCCTACCCGGGGTAACCTGACACCCGCATGCGCCACGCTACTGGCAACTCCCGATCAGAAGTCTTCGTTGACCAGACTTCTTGGAGGGGGCTGTGTAACACCGCTTGTTTTGCCTCATCAAAACATTGACCTTGACAATAATTAACTTCCGTTCGTTCGTGCGTGCATCATAACGCTCTGTACACGTTTTGGCTACCGCGATAAACCTTCCATCTCCTGTGCCTTTTCTCCAACGTTCTTGGGGATATTATTGTAGTAAACTGGTCTACTACACGGCCAGACTCGTTCGCCAGGCTTAAATGCCTCGGAATAGACTTGATTTAACATCGATCTCGTAAACAAGATCTAGTTCGCTTCGCTAAAGGTAGTACTGCTTTATGGGTACGAATGTTAATCAGTTCGAGCTGAAGATTTTTGGCAGCTTGCGGTTTTCTACCCTCATCTTTTGCGCAAAACTTCTGACATTTGCTGTGAACACCACATGAGCAACTTTGAGCTCAGGCCAAAAGCAACAATACAAACCGTAAGGTGGGCGTTAACCAATGTTAACCCCTTGTCCTATCCAAGGACACGGATGTGCAATCGTACAGTACTTCTGTGCTGTACGGCTAACATCGTGCTAAATTGATTGGCCATCGGTGGTGAGCTGCATGCTGAAACAGGCTGGAGTCTCACTACCATTTCTATTTCTATTTTCATTCTCATATCTGTCTAGGCCTGGGCAACCTGACAGTATCTCAGCCCACGTGCAGTCTCTGACTGTACGGCACTTTGCCTGGATCAGGCTTGTGCATTCATTCATCCAAGGACATTGTATGGTGTACAGGCAAAAACTGAAGTCACCAACCTATCAACGGGGTTATCGGGCTCCGAACTGGAAATTCCCAGAAAAGGGCGTATGAACCGCTTCGCCGGTCACCGGCCACCGATAGGTGCGAACTTCTCTCGCTCGATTGCCTTGTGGGTAAAGGCTCGGGGTGGGACCACCTAAACGAAATCTCCCCTACTTCGGTGTAGGCAACCGGGTAGTATCATGCCTACGTTCAACGATGACGATGATGGCAACGCTTTGTACCCTCCTTCTCGCTTTGTACATCTCCTTATTTATGTTGAACGGCACGATATCTGTATTAGATTGTGCAATTATAATAATAATAATGTCATCTTTCATTGTTCGGGTACCTGTATATAATTCTTAAACGGTTACAACGCCGAGATTTCCGTGTATCACCTTATGTGGACTAGACGAAAGCGGCTGGTGGTCAGCCGGTAACATGGTAATGTTGTTTGACAGCCGTACTTCTGTTCTAGCTCAAATTTGGGTGACGCGCTAGTTTGGATACAGTGAAGGGGAAATAGAAAGCACATCGCTTCGTATATTGGTGATGATGACACTGGGCAACCAAACAGTAACACCATTCCATGTGCATTTAATCGCTCAACAGTTCTCGTCTAAGTAAACATCTATGGATGCTTCATTGTCGTAAAATCTTAGCAAAACCATATAAATAAAAAAACGTTTTGCAAACTATGTTGATGTGTTCCTGTAATCGAGAATCAAGCAACAATTAGTATTACGAATGAGCCGATCATCACCTCATCACTGTTATGTCAATATCTTGATGCCTCATTTTTAACGTTTCTAAAATCTGTTAATTAATGTGCAGACGTTTTACCTAAACACGTGTTCCAGTTTTCTAAAATATCTACACAGACTGAATTCACTCTATGTGGCTCATGAAGTTATTACTGACGTATATCATTTATACAATAATTTAGTATTTATTCTTAACTATTCTATTCTGATATGTTTCATTTCCGATTTTCGTATTATTTTTTACCAATTTTTACTCTGATATGATTGGAAAATATTTTGTCTATTTAGTATTTATAAAGTGGTTCTCATAATATAATCTGCTTCTTTATTTTAGATGAATCGGATATTTAAACATGATTCCTTGCAATGTCGGCGAGATAGCTTGCTCAAAAAGAGTCTACGTATGTTGCATCCCAAACCTATTTCAGCTGAAACGCTACTTAACAGCCTCAGAGCCAGTTGTCAACTGCACATCTGTCATCTACCACTAATATTGGATTCTTATCCGGTTCAACAAATTTTAATACTCCTGAATTCCATAGAGAAACAAAAGTACATTTTATTTACTTTTTCTAGGTTTATGCAGATTCGATCGGTTTGATGAGCATTCTGGCACTCTTTCCCATCAGCGGGTAACTCTTTCTTCATGACGAGCTGTAACAGGTTTTTCGAGTCGTCAAAAATCGACTTAAGTTTATATTAAAGGAGCTTTTCGGAGGTTCCCGTAATCAAACCATATTTCTAAGATATATCCTTTGCAAAATTAAGTTTTTGAATTTCGTTTCTCGGCCATATGCCTACTTTTTGAACGAACCTCTACAAATTCATTGATGTGTATATTTTTAAATATGCACGGTAAATTACAAAATATCAGTTATTTGACGAAACTCATTTTTCTACGATGGCGCATTGTTAACATATTGCTCCTGACGCCCACGTGCAGTCTCTGACTGTGCGGCACTTTGCATGGATCAGGCTTGTGCTTTCATACCATACCATACCTGACGCTCCAACCAATGACACTTTGTTTGCCTTCTGTATAAACGAACCGCGCCAATGAATGTGCTAATATGGGTAGAGCGTATCAAGGTCAATGGACATGTGTGTCGAAGGGCGTTTAGGAAATGTTTGCAAACTCAGTCGATCAACTCACTAAACTCGAAGTGAGCGGTATATTGTTAGTAACTATCGTACTATCATGACAAACCAATATTCGGGCTAGTGGCAGATGTGGTTTAGAAAACACAAGATTTATCTAGCATTATACACTTAGACTGGTTTGGATTCCAGAAACGTTATTAGAACTAGTATAAAACAAACACTCATGCCCGAACACTATGCACGCATTGCTTTTTATCACTGGCGTTCACAGAACACAACCAGTTTACAATTACTTGCTTTCGTCAGATGGCGACAGTAAAATTAGGTTCAGTGAGCCTAATAGCATTCGACGAGTGGCAAATAAAGTTCAACTTATGTCGGTGGGTATACCGCCGTATAGAATGATATATCTTGGTACTTCTTTATTCTTTATTCTCTTTTTCTCATATCTGTCTAGGCATGAGCAACCTGACAGTAATATCGACCGCGTGCATTCTATGACTGCGGCACTTTGCCCTGATCAGGTTTGTGCTTTCATACCATCATACCATACCACCTTGGTACTTCGCTGACACTCATTTTCTTGTAATATCATAGGTTTTCCACTAGTTGGTATCTCGAAATTGGGATCACATTTGTGTATAAAATCGTGTATGGAGTCATGCAAACTTCCGCAACCCTGTCAGGTTACATGTGGACTGAGATGTATCAGCCTATCTGCATCTAACTAGACACCGCGGAACTATATTTCCAGTGTAACTACAACCTGTAATCGAGAGCAGCTCGTTACCAGTTCCAACTGCTCCAGTGTGGTGCTAAATATGCCTGTAGAAGTAAACTTGTCATGTTTTATAGATTATAGTACGTCGATTCGAATATTTTCTTTTCGTTAAGAGAGTTTTTGCGATTACTTTTTATCTTGGTTGCGATTCGGAACACAGTCCTACATTACTCATGAGCATTTTGAAATGAAGTGGCTGTCCCGGTCGTTGAGATTATATCGTGTTGCATATACTAGTTTTAAATCATAACTTATGTCTATCCATTCTTTTTTCCTATCAGTCCAAGTTGTCCCACCACATTTGCATGATCACTTCAGAGGTGATGCTTTGGTCGGCTGCAAGATTATCTTGTTAGATTCGCACTGTGTTCTAAGTGGTACAAATATTAATGTTCGTTCTTCTTTGCTCCCGGTAGGATTACTTTGGCGGCATCACTCATCAGTTTGCGGTTACAGCGCAATTTCACGTCCTGGAGTTTATATTAGTTTGCTCCATAATTAATAGAATGAGATCCTAATTTATTAAATTTACTAGCATAAAAGACGGAAAATATCAAAGGGTGTTAGCTGTTTTTTGTTAACAAAATCAGCGTATGATGAAAAGTCGTGCAACTCTAATAAATTAGTTTGTTCCAATCTACCCTTTTCTCTTACCCGTTTCGTCCACATTTAAAAGGTTTTGTTACTCGTGAGTAATCTCATAGATAAAAATGCGATGCACAAATGTGCGTGTACTCATGTATATTCCTAGATTGGTACGTATACGAGACCGGAGTGACAATACTGTTGAGTGTGTGTGTGAATGCACAAGCCTGATCCAGGCAAAGTGCCGCGCAGTCAGAGACTGCACGTGGGCTAAGATACTGTCAGGTTGCCCAGGCCTAGACAGATATTAGGGGGGAAATAGGAATGGTAGTGAGACTCCAGCGTGTTTCAGCATGCAGCTCACTACCGTTGGCCAATCAATTTAGCACGATGTTAGCCGCACAGCACAGAAATGCTGAACGATTGCACATCCGTGCAGTACTGTTGAGACCTTCCTGCCATTCGATCGGCAGGCTTATGCTCAAATTCCACAGCGGCTGCATACTGACCCTATTTGCTCTCTATACCCAGGTACAAAATAGTTAGAGTCGTTACTCGAGTTAATATACGCGACAACGTACTATTCCGTGTCTTCTGAGTGAAGTCCAATCACTTGTAAAGCTTCATTTTAATGAAACCGGAGATACAAACCTGCCCTATGGGACCCAGAAGCAGGGTGTACAGCACAGAAGTACTACAGGATTTCATGTCCATGTGCAAGAACATTGTGTATGTATATTTCGTTCTATTCTACATATGACGATTACATGTGTAGAATGGAGCAAAATTTATGGGTACTGCGGTACAATTTATTGTTTACACACCCGCGAATCTAGCAAGCGATGTGAACAACGATGCTCAACTCGATTATAGCTTCGAGCATATCTGACAAACCTTTCTCCGGTGTGTGATTATAATGATTGTACATGAGAATTTTAGGCACAGTTAATTTCTCCATCCATAACTAGTAACTGTTCGACTTCTATGGTGCAGCATCTGTGATAAATATTTAGCAGACATTTCTGCCCCGTTCCATTATTCTTATATTACATCCGAAGCTGGGAAACTTGACATCTCAATGCGTCAATACATTTGAAGCATTTCATCGGTATGCAGTTTGGCTCTTCGATGGACTCTCGAACAATATGCAATGAATTCATTGTAAGTAATCGACGCGTTATTATTTGTTTCGACATTCGCCCTTGTTTATCTTCCTTTCCAGTTACCAGATGCCTGTGATCCTTCCTGGTTCGCGTACACACATGGTGTAATTCATGCTTTGTTCTCAGGCTTAGTGGTTTACTTGCTTCGAGTAGGTTGCAGCTCATTGGCACCCTTTAATTCTAGCAATCTTTCAGGTGGTGTGCGATTAATCAGAATGTTCCCACTGTGATTTACTTTTCCCGGGTCCATTGGATGAAAATTACCCAAACGTATATTGCCGGTCAGTGCGTAAACCGTTTTCATCATAAGCTTACTTCATTTCAAATGGTTGTTTTGATGGATGCTTCCGATTGCTCTTAATTCAACAGTGGAACAGGGAATCTCTAATCAACTCATCAATGCTTCACCGTCGCGCTGAGATTGGACCTTGACATGTTGCGATAATTTGTGTACCTTCATGACCCATTGTGCTATGCTGGGTGGTGTCTTTTGGTGCGAGCAGAGCTACTCATACCAAGAAGGTCGATAAATAGAGGTCAAACAAACTCAAGCGTACGGACAATTGTCGTCATCATTCAATATCTCCAGCGCGGTGCGACAGGGCTGCCCTATCTCGCCGTTCCTTTTTAACTTCGCAATCGAAGATGTCCTAAGGAAAGCTTCAGCCGGTCTGTTGGGTGCAGGTGTTGAACTTCTGCCGGATGAGAGAGCCACCGATCTAGAGTATGCGGATGACATCTCACTTTTAGGAGATGACCTTCATATAATGCAACAAGCCATGGACCACCTGGCACTTGAAGCTTCAAGTTAGAGCATTTGCTTCGCGCCTAACAAGTGTAAAACACTTACCCAGGATTGGAGCGGCTCTCTTCCAAACCTAACTGTGTGCGATGTCAATCTTGAATTGGTCGACAGCTTTGTTTACTTTGGCAGTTGTATCTCTGTCGACGACGAGATCTCACAACGTGTTCGCAAAGCGGACGCAGCGTTTGCTAAGCTTCGCCACTTGTGGCGTCGACGCGATGTTTCACTACATACTAAAGGTCGAGTGTATAACGCATTGGTGCGTGCTACACTACTTTATGACTTCGAAACCTGGTCTATCCGAGTGGATGATGTCCATCGGCTTTCTTTTTTGACACCCGTTGCCTGCGAAAAATTGCTCGCATTCGGTGGCATCATCGCGTTACAAATATGGATGTCTGCAAGCGGGTATTCTGACCAAAATGCCAAGGATTTAGAGAAATGCTGATGCTTGCTCGTTTGCGATGGTCTGGACATGTTTTAAGATTGTCTCATTACCGTTTACCATACTACGCCTTATTCGCAGAGCCTGATAGAAGCTGGGAGGAACGATCGGATGGCCAGTCCATGATGTGGTGCGTTGGGATGAAGAAACTCACCGTAGCGCTAAGCTCAGTGGGGTGTATTCGTTTGCCTGCGTGGGGTCCAAAAGATCCTGTTCTTTTTTCTTACTCATATCTGTCTAGGCCTTGGCAACCTGACAGTATCTTCGCCCATGTGCAGTCTCTAACTGTGCGGCACTTTGCCTGGATCAGGCTTGTGCTTTCATACCATACCACCTAATAGTTGGCTTGAAACGTTATCAGATATTGCTGCAGACCAAAGTCAGTGGCGCTAGTGTATTTTATTATTTGTGTTCTAATCTTTTATCCGGTACGTTATTATCATATTACATTTGAAGGAAAAAAACAAAAAAAATCGTCTGCAGTGAAACCACAAAAACGAGCTGCTTTTTTGCATTTGCTTTTGCATATTTCGCTTGCTTGTTTTCCTGTTTTTCACGCGCTTGCTTATCTGTCTTTCCTGCTTCATATTGCTTGACCCTTTGTCTGGCTCCAGACTTGTGCTTCATACTGAGGACGATCGATGCTTCACTCTCATAAAATGATGAAAGATTTATGCTTCTTTCAAATAAACTAAAGTAACCCAAACAGCTGCGTTTTTAAATCGATGAAAAATGTTCACAGGTGACGCTAACAAACTTTATCGCTTAGATCACCATTATTCTCGGATTACATGATGATTTCGGTATCATACACGGTGAAGCGAATGTTTCAACCGCTGCTTCTGCTGCCGCAAGGAGACTTTATGCTGCGTTTTTGTTCAAAGTCAAGTCTAGATAACTCAAAGATCTAAGTACATACATAGTTCATCAAGGCGTTGCCCGCTTTCATTCATCCTGCCCACTCTGAACTTTTCAAGGTAGTTTTATCGAATTTCTTTTTGCGACATGATCTCTGGCATAGCAATCATTCAAGATCGCCACGTGTTGTCTGTTTGTGACACGCTTTCAAGGATTTTTCGGTAGCTATTCCGAGCATGCGTGGTTTTCACAATAGACCGACGAGGGTGGGGTCTGGTGACGACCTGACAGGTACTTTTGCGTATGTACGATCACTGTAACCATATTTTTGTCGAGCGTTTTCCTTTATGCCAGGTCGACTTTGTATCTTGCTGATTCAATTTCAAGTAAATAGGACGGTCATGAACCATTGTAAATTAAAGCAATCGTGCCCAATCCCTGAATTTTCGAGTTACAGATAGTTCAATCTCATGATCGAGGTGTTAAATGCACGATGAAGCATCAGGCAGCGATTAAAGCAATACCAAGCAATAGATAATTCAATAAATGACGATGACTTAGCATCAATTTTTCTACTGGTCTATCTGATGTCTTAATCTTTCGAAGAGCGAATTAATGGTAGTGACTTTGTGTACTCACAGGAAAGTATATCCACTGCTTTTGTGCTTTAATAAATGCAAACCTCGAGTCGGTGGGTATATTGTGGTGGCGGAGTGTGCATTGTTTACATTTCGTATGGATTGATACTGATTCATATTCCATCCGTTAACCTCCATTTTCGATCAATGTACGTTTCAGAACTCAAATAATACGACGCAAACATTAATACCATGGAGCAATTAAATCGCCATACTTTTTAAACCCAGAATTTCCCTTTTACTGTTTTTTTTAAATAATCAACGCGCGATTCCATGAACGATTGATGTTGATTGAATACATCTCGTTCTATCTCAAAAGAATTAATCGGTACTAATTTGGAAGTCTTACCGAGACACTCGCTTTCTGGCGGTAGCACAGTGTCTAGCAACGCCCGCCTCGTGTGCAAAACGAATCAACGCGTGTTTCGCTTTGTCGTCAATGCCAACCGTCGCTATCGTGAACAGCACTCAGATTCGACGAAAATGGGCACCAGCGTTAATACTCGTCTGCGAGAGCCCGATGGATTGTGCGAATTTCTTTCGCGACTTCGAAACGAGGTGAGAACAATGGTCTCGAATAAACGAACATATTGATAGCGGCGCAACATAATTTTTACCATGGGGTTTCAACCTCTGCCTTTTGTTACCAGTACTCCATCTCTTTAATTAATCGAGATCTTATTGATAAGCCGTGTAAAATAGTATTCTTTATAGGTTAATAAACATTTAAACTGTTAAAAACATTGATATACATGAACCGAACTTTACGTTACAAGTAGTACATACCTATTTTGTTACGTATCTACGGTTGCCAAGTGTTTCGTGACCATTAAAACTGATTGAAAAATTTCATTTCCTCAGCTTCCCTCTCTTTATCGGCCATCATTGCTGTCTGTGCGAGAAGCCTACAATGCTATACAAACATTCCAGAACCATGCTCGTACCAGCGGGCATAATGAGTAAGTATCGTAAACTCGAGTCTTGCTGTATTTAGAGAACGTTTTCTGGAATTGTCTCACATCTACAATTTCATTGTTAGTTTACATTTGCTGTAAACTCTATTCCGAGATCGATGGCACATTGCTCAATTATCACGTAATATTCTAAAAACATAAAAATTTCATCGGTCGAGTCAAGCGTTCACTCTAGTATGCCAAATTTGAAATAAGCGGTACCATTGGTTGTTGATGTTTGAACTCCAAATAGAAAAGTTTGTCGTTGCGACTATTAGAAAACACTCTACAAACGACCTCTCTCTGTCACTAACTACTAGTGCAGTCTCGTTGAGATTGTAAAATATGTACCCCTTCGATATTGATTGAGTGCTTCAAGTTGTGTAACGTTGTGCTCGGTGTAGAATATTCTTTTCGTGGTTTCGGTCCTAAATAGCGCCCTCATAGTCTCCCATTTTTCTTGACCATCAAGGAGGGTTCTTTTAGTCTGTAAATGAATGAATGGTAGACATCGTTGAGGTTCGGTATCATTTCACGCTGGCCTGATACACCATCCCCTGTTCACTCACGCGATTCTAGGAAGAAATTTGAAAAAATATTGATACATTATTGCCCCGGCAAAAAAGTTGATGTTATTCTTACTCAGTGGCACAAATCTCCCGGGTTATTTTTAATTATCTGCAAGCGTTCGCCTCTGTTGTCATTCCTTCATTCGGTTAAAACCTCTCTCTCTCACACAAGTTTCTCTTCTACACATTTAATATTCGTTCTCTTTGTGTGTTGGAAGGCACTGCTCCTAACGAATAGAACTGCCCGAATCGTTGATTGGTTGGCAGTCGGACACTACCCTTAATCAGTGTTAATATTCCAACTCACTGATCGGTTTGCTCTCTGATTAATCATTACGATCATTATGGATACATTGTTGTTACATCGTCGATCTGTGCTCACTTCCTCGTAATTGATCTCCGCGCTTCGGGTGCAGATAAGTCGTTCTTTTACAATCAATTGGCTTTTCGCCTTTCAACGTTGGTGGACAGTGATTGTTGGGATCGAATTGATTGAAAGTCCTCTTTTACACAGAAACCACAAACACAACATGGTGTTAGGCCCAAATCGATTTCCTACTTTGCCTTCCTAGTTTTTAACTCGTCTTTTATACAAGGCTTATTGAACCTGAACTTACTGTCTCCACCTGATGACGGCAAACAGCCAGAGGCTGGTTGTAGTGTGTAAGGGATGGGGATGTGAGCACACAATATATCATCTTTTATACTGTTCGCCTGCAATTTTTCGTGTACGTCTTTCAATCGACCTTTCATTCGAATGTGTGCGAATGCAGCTTTTTATTCTCCCCTGTCGAATTTAAATTCCCATCCATTGTAGAGTGTGGATAGCGTCGTTGGATCTTTCCAATTGTTTCCATTGCGTTGAGCACAAACTGCTGTTAACAATTTTCGCGCAAGTTTGCCATCAAGTTAGTTTCATTCAGATATTGTCTATTGTTCGTAAAAATAGCTCACTATTTCCTCGCATATTACTCATCTCGTTGTAATTTAACTAAACCAGTGCCTGATTCATTCCAACTTTTCACTACCTTCTTTTGTTGTCTGTTGGCGGTACTTTTGTTCCAAACAAAGGAATGTTTGCGCACGTTCGGCTAACCTTTGGCGAGCTTTTTTTTAGATTTTTGTGGTTTAACTAATGGAATCCTGTTAATTCTACGTTGCACCAAATTGAATTTTGTGTGATCAATGTTGTTTTGATCCGCAAAAATCAATTCCGAACCTAAGTTTCTGACGTAGCTATAACAGTATCTTTGTTGGCCTCCCAAGTTCGGAACCCACCATAGAAGTGTTTGTTGAACGCATGTTGTTGCCACGTCGCACATCGTTACAATCGACTGATCATCTTTTGATGTTTACAGCCATTTGCGATACTTGATCGGTCAGCACTGTATCTCCTGGTGTCTAGTTGCAGCTGTCTGCATCGTCTCTGACTAGCTCGCACTTTGCGTATTTTGAACCTCGGGTACATAACGCGTCTCTGTCGTGCGCGCATGGAATCGCTTATTACTCTTTTCATTTCTGTTTATTCCTCAACAGCACTCTGGGACCCATTTGGGGCCGTGACTTGTCTCCTATTGTTTAGTGCACAGCTCTGTACTTGACATGCTTTCACAGGTAGTAGAACTCGGGTTCTAGGCTTTCGCATTTATTTTACCAACTATTTTTACTGCCAATTTTACACGTGACTGTTGTTGGGATCTAAGTTGAGCATATTTTCCGAAATGTGCAACTGCGAGGGATTCGAACATCCAACTCAAACATCTCACTGTCGAATCACAACAACGTACTCGAATTTCACACACCATATTTCATTTGACAATCTTCTGATTCATTATAAATATCTTTTCTGGTTCGTAGTGTAGTTCAAATTAACCGTGTTCACCTATGACTGTCAGTCATGGCTTTCTTGGTGTTGATAATGCGCGTTTACATCAATTTAGTATCTGTATGTGCTGTATAATTGGTGCT
This sequence comes from Atriophallophorus winterbourni, assembly GCA_013407085.1. Classification (NCBI taxonomy): domain Eukaryota; kingdom Metazoa; phylum Platyhelminthes; class Trematoda; order Plagiorchiida; family Microphallidae; genus Atriophallophorus; species Atriophallophorus winterbourni. The sequence continues at coordinate 14,467 of JACCGJ010025090.1, forward strand.
AAAGATCATGCAACCACTTTTGTGCTTAGAGCATGTCTTTAGATGCGCCTGTTTAGAAGGGTTTAGGGAAACATTAACTTTGCACGTAGCTTGTAGAGACTCGCGTTTTTAAATGAGCCAGTTGTTTACACAATCAGAATTCTCCGTTACTTTGGCAACCGTTTTCTGCTTTCGTTCGATTTAGGCCCAAATATTCATGTATCCGAAACCCGATATCGATCGTATTACGCACGATTTGCAATGGTTTCTTCAAGAGTCCGTCGTCTCGGTGAGTCTAGTTAATCTTGACGTTTTTGCAAGAATTTAGACGCTCAATTACCGCTTCCAAAGCTATGGTGTTTATCCAATTTCTTTAGTTTATATTTTTCTAATATGTGCATTTGTTTTCTACCAGTGGACGCCTTGACAGTGAAAAACTTGCCACTGTCTTCCGTTGTTAGCATACTTTATAATGTTTTTGATGCAAAATTGTGACTTTGTAATTACCGTGTATTTTCATAACCCAAAAATTACTCACTGGAAACAAGTAACTGTGAATATGGTAAAATATAGAGTTATATGAATACTCACTTTAAAAGTATGATACACTGACGCATGATTGTATCGGTTCTATCCATAATCTTACCGCCTCTGATGTCATTCTAGAAATAGTAGTCAATAGCTCCGTTTAACTGCTGGCGGTTGTTTCGATGACGAGTTCTCAAAGCGTTTGCGCATATTGGGTTTATCGTATGCCGGCCTTCGCCATTTATGTCGACGGTGGGATGATTGTGCCGCGAATTGTGAATGTCTCATCACCGCTCACCACAACGCGCCTTATTGGCAGAGCCTGTCTGAGGCCGGGAGAAACGATTAGATGGCCAGTCCATAACGTGGCGCACTGGGATGAAGAAACTCACCTTATCGCTGGCCTCTGTAAGACTTATTCTTTTATTTTGCTGAGGTCCAAAAGTTACACCTTACGCGATATTACCGCATACCGGAGTAAGTTGCGCGAATGTAGTTCGTGCCTTTTTTATTGTTTTAAATCATTGCATCGTATTTTATGAATAAACGAAGAATCACAAAAGCGCATGCAGCGAAACTATCACAAAAAGTCTCTCTTACGTGCATTTGCATATTTCGCCTCTTCGTTTTCTTTCTACACGTCGGCTTATCTTCTTTTCCCTATTCATTTTGTTTTGCGCGTTGTTTGACTGCGGACCTGTGCTTCACGACGACGATGATGATGTAGGTGAACTAATGAAAGATAAATTCCGTAGACTAAAGCATAAAAGACGCCGAGCCATTCTTTCCGGCGGTGGACGTTCCGAGATGCTAGATAATATCATTAATAATTCCCTAACAGTCTATGCTCGCAGTTTCATGTTTTGCACCAGATTGCTTATTTGAAACAGATTTCATGCACATTGACTGTTGTTGAGCACCGAGATTCTTTCCAGCTTATTATCGTAATGCTCTAAAGCGAACTTGCATCCGTATGGTTTTCCTACTGTTCGTTAATATTCGTATGATTGTATTGTCACCTTGTGACCGGTTCGTCTAATGTAACTTGTCTTGTCATCTTGGATGGAGATTTCCTTAGCGGGGTGCTTGGATATGGTGTCACAATGGGTTCACTATGATTCTTTTCCATGACCAATTATACACTTTTGACGGGGGTATTTTTCCGAAACGGTACAAATCATACCGGTTTTTTAGATTGATTTTGTGTCTAAATGTACGGATGTGAGCAGCAACATTAAATGCAGTGTGAATAATTTGCTTTTCTATGATTTCATTAGGCAATCCGTTTTTCTGCTTGCTTGAATCTTCATAGAACTGCTTTTTGTAAACTTGAGCGCTTACACCAAATTTGCTGTTGTCATGCGTGGGGTTTTCGGTTGTGTCCGTGAGAAGTGGCTTTTGTGTTTTTCTTAAATGTGCTTCACTTTACGTGATTTAGGCTGCCACGACAAGAGATACTATCCCCAGATGCTGGTTCATACCACTATCCAATTTTTATCCTCAACGCCAGTAAACTTTGAAGAAATCGTTCAGACGAATTTCTTATATAATGAGCAACCTTAAAGGCAAATAGTAATTTTCCGTTTCTGTCAACCTGTATGTAGTTAAAACTTGATCGAAAAGCCGTTATTCTTCCTCTAATATCAACGAAAATCACATGCCACATGAGATTTTTTCGCTTGCTTATTATTCTACTTTCCAACCTTTTGACTAAGTCATCTTTGAACAACCATCAAGCTTTTGCATTGTTTTCGTATCCGCTAACATTCGGAAATGTATTTCGCAATAATTATTCTTTTTGTTTTCGACCTTCCGTGCATGTTTATTCCTTGTGTTTGTTGTTGAGTTTTCGATATATGCGCCATTGTGGCAACGAAAGAGTTTTATTTTATCATTCTTCCCAAAGCTACCCGATTCTTGCGCAATCGGGATTCAATAAGTGACCATAAAGAAAAATCAGTCAAAGCGCCGTTTGACACGATTAATGTTAATTTCCTTTTATTTTCTCAACAGTTCCCGTTTTATATTATGTGTGATCTGGTGAAGGTTGATTGTTTAATGAATCATTCATTATACTTCTTGGTCTGACTTTTTAAAATTGTCACTGATGTTCGCCTTATCTCCAATGTGTTTGTCTGCTTGGTGTTAACCACGTTTTAGTATCTCTTCTCAGTTCTGAATCTTACTTTGTATATAATTCACCATTTTCTTCGCGCCCACTTTTGTAGTTTGAAGGCCGTCCGTATCGCTTCCAGCGCGGTCTACCACAGGGTTGTTGTGTGTCGACGGAGCTGGTCAATTTATATCTCGCACATGCAGATCGCCGTGTGGCCAAACGCTTTCCTGGCTGTTTGCTCAACAACTTGACCAATCACTTTGGCTTTGCTCGATATCTTGACGATTATTTTTGTTTCGGATTCACACTACAGGGACTGCAACAATGCGTCGATGGAATAAGTGAAGGTTAGTGGAGTTTTGTATCCCCTGAAGTTCATTCGAAACGTAAATATATCCAAAGGTGCCCAGTTATACATCAATCGATATTGAAGTATTCCCGAATAATATACTGTCAATCGGGGCTTCGAAGTAGTTTGTCATTGAAATCCGACTTTTGATTGATGCCATTTCTCACCACTTTGCCTATTGCTTCTGCAATATCTTCCATAGGCAGAATAGCCCTTCGGTGTATCCTGTTTTGTCTCCCTGTTTACGGCTTACAACGGTTTCTTCGTTGTGATATTCTTTGGGCCACATTTATGTTTTTACCGAAAAATAAGCACTACTTGTTTTACGAAACAGGCTACTGTTTACACGTCTTCTATTCCAACCCCATTTCCAACCTTATCCATCAACCCTTGAACTTTATTATTGTCTCTGTCAACCTTGAATGACGTTTTAAGTATATTTGTCGCCCACTGTTTCCAGACACCCAGAACGCGCTCTAACATGACAGAACGTGTCCTATAGTGTAAGTAACAAAAAATGAACAGAACAAAGTGCGAAACAACACATTTGACGAAATAGTCGTAATTGAACATTCTCAAATTTGACAGGCGATATCTAAAAGTTCTCAGACTGTCGACCATTGAGCTCACACCATTTATGGTATGGTATGAATGCACAAGCCTGATCCAGGAAAAGTGCCGCACAGTCACAGACTGCATGTGGGTGATATTACTATCAGGTGGCCCAGGCCTAGACTACCGTATTCCTTTCTTCTCATCCCCACGATACAACTTTTTTCTTAAATCTCGTCATGCCAACGCTTGCTCTACGATTAGCTTGTGCAAATCTGTTGGACTGTGTTGTTTGCTTTCACTATCTGTCAGAGCTAAAATTTTCACACGCTGATTAACCATTTCTTTCCTAAATCACGGCCTATGTGGTTGTTTATGAGGCGTCACAGAAATGAATTAGAAATCACTAGTGTATTGTTCACATCCCACGCAGTTGACAAATCATTATGCTCGTCATTGCCGAGCGTTTCAACGCTTGGCCTGGAATCACTTTCTGTATTTGTCGGTTGTGTTCAGCTTTTGTAAGAGTGGCCTCAAAGTAGAAAGTTAAATTGATCTGAGCTTTAGCCCAACAGTATAAAGAGACCAGAATAAAGATAGCAATAGTGACAGAACTTTGTATTATTTTTATTCAGCATCGTACGATATATTGTACTTACTTACTTACTTTACTTTTGTGCGGCTGGCTCCACGGGTGGATTAGCCGGCTTCATTGATGTCTCGGGTCGCACCAGCCCACGCACGTCGATCGGAGGCGAGATCGTTGCAGATCGTGATCCAGTCTCGTTCCCACATGCGAACTCCGTAGACGGTACGCAGACCCAGGGTGTCTACATCCTCTTTCACAGTTGACAGCCAGGTTTTCACTTGACCACCTTGCCGCCAACGCCAGGTGCGAACGGGTTTGGGGTCGATGACGAGTTTTAGAAGTGCTGTGTCTTTCATTCGGAGGACGTGGCCAAACCATTGCAGCCTTCGCCGTTGTATGTGAGCGGAAAGTGGAGATAGTCCGCTGCAACGCTCTCGTACGGCTGCGTTAGATACTCGGTCAGTATATCGGATGCCCAAGATTACCCTAAGGCACCAATGGTCGAACACTTCTAATGTGCGTACATCTGTGACCTTAAAGGCCATGTCTCGCATCTATAAAGCAGTACAGGGCGGATCGCTGCTTGATAAACACGCGTCTTAGTTTTTAGTCTGATCCCGGGCTTGCGCCAAAGGGTGCCTTTTAACTGCAAAAACGCATTACGAGCACGATCGACCCTTAACTTCACTTCATCTTTCGCCTGACCATTGGGCAATATACTTGAGCCGAGGTATTTGAAGACTGGAACGTATTCAATCGGACAACCCTGGACGCGAAGTGGCTGGATGCCTGGTGTGTCGGTATAAAAAATGCCTTGGTTTTAGCCGCGTTTATCTCAAGACCGACTTTCGCGGCCGTGGCACTAATGCGGTCTAAAACGCTTTGCAGCATTTCGGTATTGTCGCCCAGAACGACTATATCGTCAGCGTAGTCAAGGTCGGAAATCCATAGATCCGTTGAAATTTGCACCCCTCGATAGTCTGTTAACGCCTGGTTCATTATCCAGTCTACGACATATTTAAACATAACCGGCGATAGCGGGCAACCTTGCCTGACTCCTGTGTGCAAGTTAAATTCACGCGATTCTTCACCGTAGACACGAACCCGTGCCCTTGTAGAGCTGTAATAGGCTCTAATTAGGTTGACGAGCTTTAATGGAACCCCATCCGATAGCATGATGTCCCATAAACAACCACGGTCTACGGAGTCGAAGGCGGCGCGGAAGTCAATAAAGCAAGCTATCGTTTGCTGTTGATATCGTGCACGGTGCTCGAGGATCCTGCGTAAAGTAAATATTTGATCTACGCAACCCATCCCAGGGCGAAATCCACCTTGGTTAACTCTGGTGCGCAGATTTCTTTCGGCGGAGAACCGATTAAGCAGGAGCGTTGCAAACACTTTAGCAGCGGTGTCGATTAGACTTATTCCGCGGTAATTGGAGCACACAGATTTATATCCACGTTTCGGCAGTGGTAGAATGATAGACATCCCCCAGTCTGATGGGAAAACTTCCGTCTCCCAGATCGAACAAAACAGCCGATGTAGCGGAGATAATAATACGTCGGCACAGGCTTTAATAAGTTCAACGGAAATTCCGTCCTTACCTGGCGATTTACCATTCTGCATTCGTCGTAAAACACTTGATATCTCGTATTCTGATGGTGCCTCGCAGTTGACCGGGTATCATACTGCATTCGTGTTCAAACGAGAATATTCCAAAGGGTGCAAATGGCATTTATGGGTCGTGCTCAACCAGTTAATGTGATTATAATGATTATCGAACTTGAGCATAGTTGATCGAATTACCACAAGATGATACCATTGATTTGAATTTTAGTGTTTTTAGCAAGCTGAAAGATTAGCGCATTGTCGCGGTAAGAAAGACCAACTTTTGTGACGATCGTTATTGTTGTCCCAATTGACAGGCGCAACGCCGCGTTGATCGGCGAGCGTATGAACGTCGAAAGATTTTGTGTTTTCAACTAACCTGGTGACCGTGGAACGGTTTCGATGGCGCTTTGAGTTTGAGGTTGCCATGGGTCATGGATTATCTAGCAGAGGCCTCTAACCTACTCAAACTCTTCCAGTTTGGTGTCCTTTGTCAGATGCTTTCAGTTTCCTCTTTTTGCCGATACACAGTATCGCACCGGGTATAAGTTGAAACGTTCACCCATAAATTTTGTTATCAGCTCCAACTGCCGCGGATCTTATTGTACAATGCGTGAGCTGTCATTGATAGGCGCTTTTCAAATTGTGCACAAGTTTCCTGTCCATTTATCCATCTCTGCTAACATACCCGCTCTTTCCTTACGTCATCGCTTTATGAACCTTATAGCAAAACAGTGATTGCGTTGGGATATTTGTGCTTGGAAAAGCCTCTCGTAAAATTTTGTGAAGATCGTCATTGTTGCCCCATTTTGCAGGCGCAACGCCGCATTGATAGGTGAACGTATGAGCGGATACACATTCGCGACAAAAGTGTTTTTTCGTTTTCAACTAACCTGGTGACCGTGGAACGGTTTCTGATTTACAAAAGATCATTTGAATGCATCTCCATCACACACCACGCGACCGGTTTCATGCTGTTTGCACTCATCACGTTTAGTTTATGATTTATTTATTTAATGCCAAAATGGTGCCTGCTCTCCTTGAGTATCATTGTCGCTCGTTTCCATGAAGTACAATTTTGTGGTGAGATAATGGCTTGACTTACTTGGTTTCAGTAGCGGTTTGTGGTTTTTACAGAGTGGGGTTGCTGACCCCGCGTCTAACCCTCTTCCTTTTGCAGACGGGCTTGGGACCGTCCTCGGCGGAGTATTGTGATTGTGTAATCCGCAGGAAGCGGAGGTTTGGAGTGGCTACTAAGACGTATTTAGGGAAACCATTTTTCTATTTCTGTGACCTTTTTCTAATACCAAGCTGCTCCCTGTGTATCAGTTAGCATTTGATGTTTTCTTTGGACAATTCTTCCTTTGTTAATTTTTAGCTCCATGTCTTCAACGTGTTTTTTGTTACTCCATCGTCATCATTATCAAATCCGTACTACTTTTCGACGCCATAGAATCACGACACGCATTTTGATGTCAAAGACAAAAGGAAAACAGTTTACCAAGCCACACGTTTATTAAAGATAAAGCCTTCATAAACTACGTTGAGGCACCTACATCTTCGACATATTCAACCGTCAAGCAAGTTTCGTTCATGAGTAGAGCAACACCAGCGCGACACGTTCCGTTTGGTTTTCACTATCTTACGTCATAATAAGTTTTCTTGGTCACTCCGGTTAACAATCCCTATTGTTCGTTTCTGCATTCATAGTGCTTGCACTCTATGGAATGACATTCAATCGTACGAAGATGAACTCGAATACCGGAGACAAAAGTGAGCAAGCTAGCCCGTGTGCCAAGTGTTTTCTGTTGTTGATTTTCAGTTTATGTGATTCCAATTCCGAAACACCGATGTTAGGTTCTCATGCAATTTTATCACTTTTATCTGGGGGTACATCACGTTTCATCGTAAGCTGTACTAATATTTTTCTTATAGAATATGCGTAACAAGTTTTCAAATGAGCAATACAAATCATCGAGTTGCAATGATGTTGAACCAGTTTAACACTGACTAAGTGATGCATGTGGCGAATATGCGTCAAACGTCTATATGATCAAAATGCACCTTTGCGCATTCTCAAATAAACGTCTTACTGTTCTCCAGGAACAGGTCACTGGAGATGTACACAGAGCATTTCAAAGACAGCTCTAAACCCAAAAATATAGTGGCACTATATAGATGATTCATTGCAAGCCGCATTTTATTACATTAGAAGCGTTTCATTAGCTTGAATCCAAAAATCCAGTCTACAAAATACTTCGTCTACACACGGGACACTTCCATTCTTGAAAAGTCTCGCGCTAGAAGACAACGGCAAGATACGACTACGGTATCTCGTGAACTAATCGACACAGATATGGTCTTGATATACATCTCTACGCATCCAAAAACGTTCAGTAGTAAAATTGTTGTTCTGCATAGTTGAACACTTCTACTGCGATGCTACCGATAGAATACAATTTCCTCAAAAAGTTAATGGTTAACTTGCCAATCATGGTTACCCTAAACGCCAATTAATCCAAATACAACATTTATCACTGAAAACGGAAAAAGCTTGGCGAGCTACGGTCTCCATCCTATATCAAAGCACATTCGAAGTAAGAAATAGAATATTGAATGACGCAAATATAAGATTAACGTATAAGAGAAGTAGAACGCTTCATTCCCTATTAATACATCTCAATGATGGGACATTTTAGGTTGCCCGACAAAGGTCAAGTCTAAGGGTTTTCCGGGTGTTTATATTGCTTCAACGTCTAGAGAACTGTGTACTAGGATAAATGAACTTAGAAAACAAATCGGAAAGCAACCCCACAATTCCAGTGATGATCAATCACTGTTATGCCATTCTGCCCTGGCTGAACACGTCCGAGACACAGGTCGCAGCATAGATAACGTATACATGAAGTGGCGGGTTGTAGAAGCTTATAGGTAAAGACATGAGCCAACCCTTTGAACCCAATAACGGTATAAATATTACCTGCGGAATTACGGCTGTTTTTTCCTGTAGCGTCTCCAGTCGTATGGCTAGGAATGGAGATTCAAAGCGATCTGTTTGTGACCATTCCCCATGAAGAATTCCGTGAGTCTTTTTACCGTTGGTTTATCTAACTTTTCGATTTACTTTGCTTATGGCGATTCTTTTTGGTGCCTTGTTTTTGGTCTCCGAAATACGAATAATTTTTCAATCCGCCCTTTTCTTATGTTGCATTGAACTATGCGATCCCCACCATTCTGTTTGTTGTTATTGTTAATTTCATTCGTCGATATTCAATAAATCTTGCTATTAACTAGTGGCAGTTTTACCACCTCAAGAGGTCTGCTTGATAATGCCAATCGCTTTAAGTGTTGTGCGAAAATTCTGCACTTATCGATTCAGGGTGTAGGCGAGATTCGCGAAATATCTTCCAAATGTTAAACTTGGAAATCGGAGCAAAATACTGTGCATCAAGTGTTTGGCTGAAACTACCGAGGTACTTATGTTTCCTCAAAGCGAAGGGTAGGCATTCGAAACACAATATAGAGCATGCTCATTCCCAAGCGCCAACCACAACAAAACTATATCTACAATATAAATGTAAATGTGATCGCTTTTAGCGGTTTTCTGTCGCTATGCTGGTCGTCCGATGGCTGCGAATCGTGGGCTGCTCCATTTCATTCACTCTCGATTGCGGTGTGTTACCTGGCACTTCGCATTCGCCTCGCTGCGGAACAATGGAGATCCCAACGTACCCTCGAGGCGCATGAAGGCGTTGTGGCTGTTAAACGCTAGGCGAGTGGGTCAGAAAATCGCTCACGCGGTTTGGATTGCGGTGAAAACCTCACCTGAACGCCGACGATTAACTACTCCTCCTTTCGTGCATAAATTAGCCGGTAAGTGGCGTTCACAATTGGTTTACACATTTCGCATTTTACCTTTGCCAATTTATTCGTTGTTATGAAACCAACGCAGCTGGAGCACTTGTTTGTTTAGATATCGCATCCTTATCACCCTAGGTTTTCTTGCCTTTACAAAAAATCAAGTGAATCTGCTGATTACACAGTGAAAGTAGTTCATGCGCCCACCACGATGTACCTTTTGTGTCATTGTACAGTCTTAATCTTTCTTGTATTACCATCACTGCACCGTCTGGAAATGGCAAACTTCCTGATTGACTCACTTTTATAGATTTCTCACTTCCACTGCACTTACATCCTTCCGATTTTCCCACCTTCGTGCCTTGACGGCTGGGACGCTATGACGTCTGCTAAAACGTTACTGTCGCACTGCCACCTTTGTGGTCCGCTTTTAGCTTCCCCTGTTTTTTCTCCACACTGTTTTTCTATCATCCGTGGCACAATTGCGACATATATGTGCCAATCGAAAAACAATATGTTCTGTTTGGATGTTCTTAATCTACTTTGATGAAATGTTTTGTTAGTCGTTTGCTAGTCACTTTTCAGATGAGTAACAACACGCCCTCCCAATTGATTCCGCTTCATTGTGTATTTCCTTTAGGCTTTTGCAAATCAGAAGACGTGGGTGTCTATAACTTCAGCAATTTCAGCTATTACTAATGCGCCTGAACAAAACGCCACACAACTGGCTGTTGCAATATCTCCAGTCCACCTGTATTTCTATTCTCCACTTTATTTGCGTGACCACCTACAGCTACTCAATGTAATCTATTTATCTCCGTCAGGTATTGTCACCCACCGTCTCCGATCTCTCGTCGGTGTTCGAAATGCTCTCATTTTGCGCGTCGCAGTGTATGCATTCATCGAACGGCTTGGCAGGCATCGGGGCGAGCTTTGTGCTTTGTTCCGCTCCATTTCACGAATTTCGTCCTCGTTTCCAGTTAAATCCACGACATTCTTGCCTCACTGACCTTCCCCCCAATTCGCGTTTAACCGTCTTGTCACTTTTAATAGAGAATTTGATACTCATTTATGAGAAGGACCTCGTGGCTTTGGTATTTTTATCGCGGGAGTAAAATGATGACAGCGTGTTGGGAGACTGGAACCAATTTTAAATAATGTTGTTTGGTATGGCACAGTTTTGCACTTTTTACCTTCAATCTGTGGGTCGAAATTCAATCGCCATTTAATAAAACGGATTATTATGACCTCATATTCAAGGGCCGCAGCCCCGTACCGATAGGCGTATTGAATCAACTCCTGGTGATTAATTTCATTTAAGCTAGTAACTTTAAACTTGAACGTATTTCAGCAATTTACACTTGGTACCCGGTCCACCGTAGACTTAAAACCATATAATGTCGTTGGTTTAATTATTGTCGTTGATAAATGGATCTTTAATTGGGAATAGCAATTTTGTTATTGAAAACTTCCAAGCCAAACTGGTTTGACAGCGGCATTTACTATGAACTTTGCTGAACCTAGAAGAATTTACGTAAACTAAATTAAAGTTTCGCAGACACGACGGGTGGAGAAAGCCGAACAAATTCATAAAAAGTATCAACGTTCCTTGTGATTGTAAAGCTCAGCTTTTCATATAATCTCGCTGAGAATGATGCTGCAACCACGCTGAGAGCAATGCTTTGTTCATATAAGTTCGATTAAATTGACGTAGGCCTCTGTAGCATATATAGGGGCTTCGTCAACCATCTGGAAACTATTTTATACCTAGTCTGTCCGTAATATTTCAATCCACATAGTGGTGTTACTTGGTGGGCATCAAGCGAAAATATACCCTGTTCCCCATCTATGTGAATGTTCTAGATAACTGCTTTATTAGTGTGGAACTTTTACACTTGTTCATGC
>JACCGJ010025091.1:0-59487 GCA_013407085.1 Atriophallophorus winterbourni
TTGTGAATACATAGAACGTCAAAAAATGCAGGCAGTGAATTCGTTTGGTTTGCTCAGTAATCAATTCATTTTTGCAAACTCAACCACGTCAAATTCGGAAATAATATAGTACTACCGTTCACCAAACGACCTAGTGTTGAAACGTTTATTTAATTGCACAAGAAGATAATTCAAATAAAATCTATTACATTGTTAAAAATTATACATATAATTTTGTTAGTACCCAATGAATGAATGCAACTGCTGAGCAGTGACAAAAAATGATGAACATGAACGCCTAATTTCGATCAATTAAATTTTTTACGGTCTCTCTGGTCGAAAGCGCTAGACTCCAATCTTTAAGAGTAACGAGTTCAATCCATTCAGCAGAGTTCGTTGCCTATGAGCTTTAATTGATTCTAAACTGCAGTCCAGTAATTTTAATATGTACCGTCAGGATAGAATTGTTGAATTTTTCAAAGGAATGTGCATTTATGTCTACCGACAATTTTGATTAACAAATTCTACAACACTGTTAATTACATCAAACTAACGAATCATCAAATGCTGATTTGCAACCGAAACCGGGTTTTCAGAGTTTGTAAACACTTCAACGACAGCGCCGCCCACATTAAATGCATTGAACGTTTTTGTTGGTTTTCTTTGGTCGATGTTGACCATTGGTATGAATCACACCCGCATGAATTATCCTGCCCTACTTATTTTCGAACAGGCCGATACTGAAATGAAAAACGCTTCCCAGCGCGTGCACCGATAGACAGAACTTTTTCGTTGGCGCCAGTTGCACGGTGGCGGCTTGGTCCGCTTTCAATAGCCACTAGGTGTATCTGATCCCCATCAGCCAACAGACAAACATTTACGCAATACATCAAATGTCTGCGTTCCAGAAAAATGTTTCTTCTGAACTCGCGGTGTTCAATTCATAGAGGTTATATCTCTCTGCAACAAATTGTTATCCCGTTCTGCCTGGATCAATAGTCGCTTTTTTGAAATCACATCACCATAGAGGAGATCTTTCGGAATGCGACCATTTTACAATCTGTAGACTTCGCCAAGCTAAAGCAGGCGGCGCTGTCCTAGTAGGTTCAACATGCTCTGTAGACAAGGATTTAAAGGCAATTCACCATTAGTTACTTTGTTCATCCACGATTTAATATATACAAGAAGGATCCTTTGTAAATGTTAGGCATTAGGCTTAGCTTCGTGACCTTCGCGGGTGGACTAGGTTTTCCTACCGTAGGGTGAAGCATTTAGTACGTATGAGCTATATACTATCATATTCGTATTTACAGTTAACATTTACCAGTTAAGAGTTACAGGACACATTTCAAATTCTGTATTCAGGCTTGAAAGCCATGTTACCAGAATGATATCGTGCATCTAGATTAGGTACAGAAGCTAGCTAATCGCATGTTCAAGCGGTTAGCATACACCAATTATGAAAATCGTCTATTAGCACTTACACTTTTATGATTTACAAGGAGACAACTTACGGAGGATCTTATAGAGACCCTTAAGGTTGTCGAAGGATTATGTTATCTTCAATTCGATGACTTCTCTTGGTTGGTACAGGTGTGCACAGTCTTGAGCAAATTAAAAAGCACAACATGCATGAATCGAGGACGTACTTCTTTAGCGACTGTATAGTGATCGCTTGGAACTCAGTTCCCGCAGACCAATTCTTGGCAAATACAGTAAATGCGATCAAACATTTGCTGGACGAACGTTGGCAGGTGCTCTTTCCGAGAAATCACCCTCAAGACTAAATCATGGCGAATAATTAGACAAAAATTGATAATGATACTAATAGCTAGTCAATTTTCTAATCTTCGGAAATCACAAAAGACTGTCACTCCGTTGTATAACAGTTTAATGAAATTGAATTTCAGCATGCAAGTACAATAATTTTAAATTGCGTTCTGAAAATTAAGTTGTATACTTAGTAAAAACCTCCTCCCTGACATATCTCACAATGTTATGCCGAATGTTGCCGGTGCCACTGGGTACACAAGGAACACAAAGGAGAGGATTGCAGTTCAAACTATAAGAGGTTTTGCCAACACAGTCAGGTTTATTGGAAAGTGTACGCTTACAACAAATTTAACATACATTGAGTCACTTCTGGTTGTACCTTGTGACACGGCAAGAAGCGGGCTTTGGAATCGGCCGTGCTTGAATTAATATTTTTCATGCGTTTTTATTTTTTCAGTCAACACGGGACCTTTTGTTTTTGAAACGTTTTAACATGTCGCGAACATGTGAACAAGGGACGTTTGATGCCCCGCACGCTTTATATGCTGCGAAATATTTTTATTTTGAAGGATGGGGAATTTGCTGTGCCGGTCAGAAAAATGCGAGAAGAAAACACATACATGGAAGTTTGAAAACCGTGCAGCATGACTTTCCACCAACATCCATCACAATCACAAAGCATAATGCCTGCAGACGAAACCGAAGCTGTCTTGATTTTGAATGTGACTGGCAGTCTTAAATTTTTCCATCAAAGTTTGACGTCCCTCTTATTCGTATTGAAATTCTGTGTTTAAACTATTTTGATTAACTGAAAATTCGTTTTAACGAATGAAGTTTTCTTCTTCTTCTTCTTCTTAAAGAAGCAAGCGGTAAAATATTTTAAGGTGGCACGTTATTCATTTCAAACTTTAGAGCAAATTGTCAGGTGTTCTAATTCTCCTTCGAATATTGTTTTCTTAGTAAATATTTGCCCGCAAACATCATTCGTGCATGAAGTCTGAGCATGTTCAAGGCAGTATTTGACGAAAATATTTTGGGAAAAAATGTCATACTTGTTACACTGTGATTCCTTACAAATACGTTGATTTTATGTAGCGAGTATAACAGGTTCGAGCATTTTCTTCCTGCAGAAATTTATAATTACCGAATAAAGATTATGAATAAAGAAGATAAATAATCAACTATTATTGGCCAGCCGTTATTATCACACCGCGCATCGTTAACTCATTACCAAAGTAAAGATATAATCTCTCCAAATTGTTTGGTCATGATGTCAATAACTCATAAGAGTAATTTATATGGTTTTCTCTCAATTGCTCAGGGTTTAAGATAAGCAAGATGTTCCAAGTATCCGGCCGTACGTTCAACACGAATTATAAACTGAATTGCTTAAACAAGTATGGTCCTTCGTGATCAAATTTCAAAATATTTCAAAGGACTTGGGACTGAATAATATAGCCAAAAATGATGAACGAATGGTAGAATACACGCAATCAACAGTCTCTAGAAATTATTAGGTGTTAGCATACACTTTATTCAATAGTAAGACCTGATATGGAGATGATATTGGTTGGGCGAAAACAACAGAATGTTCCGTTTTTCACGAATGGTACTCTAATGTGCCTTTCTCAATAGAGTTGCATGAACGTTAGATTGCGATGGGTCAAACGGTGATCAGTTACTCAGCGAGTATGAGTTGTGACAAAAATGATTATTGTTGCGGTTTCAAGGTAAACACGCGGCAGATTAAATGCACTGAAGATGAGCTCTAAAAAGAGCGAAATTCGAGTCCAGCGCTTACATTAACGACCGTGAACTCCAAATATGTGAATATTTTGAACCCGGGAATAAGTGACTACTGAGTATGTACAAAATGGTAACAAATGATAAAACACACGCGAAAAGCAAACAGTGTCAATAATATGTACATCGATGCATAACCGCATAACAAATCCAATGGGAAGATTTTGATTTGTAAACAGATCCGGTACATAATAAACGCCACGTTTGTTCTGGGTCCTTTAAGGTGGTCGCGAAGACAAAGTCACTTGAATGCGCCAGACTCGTGAAACATTCGTGATTTGCGATCATTAAAACGGTTTTCGGTAGCTCTGGTCCTCATTCTTGGGACTGTAATGTTGATGATCACGATTTCAAATCACACCCGAGGCGGAGGATATGCACTGCAAATGATCTCCAATAAGAGCTAACCGCGAATCCACGGCTTTAATTATGGATCGTCATTCTCAAATTTTCGAATATTCAGATAAAAGTTGCTGGCGCTAGGTAGTGACTAAAATAATGCACAAATACTACAACAAATGTGCTTATAAAATAATCGATGTTTGCATTCACAGTTTCCGATTTGAAGAACTGACATGGAGATCAGTACGGTTGCATGAACTCAACAGAAGTTGCCGGCGACTTCACGAATCGTCAAACAGACAAACTTCTCAGCTTTGCTATATCGGGGCAGATATATGAGCGCTCAATTGCCATCGGTCATACGGTGAATGGTAGCTCTGGTCGTAAGGCGTGGGAATAAAATGGTTATGATCACGGTTTCAACGCAAAATCTAAGCAGATTATATACACCCCAAACGAGCCTTGATAACAGCAAAAATCGACTCTACTTCTTCAATAATGAGCGTTATAATCGAATGTGGTAATATTCCAGAAAAGTTGCAAGTGCTAAGCCATAGCAAAAATAATGAACATAAACGCTTAATTGCGATCAACTAAACTTTTACAGTAGCTCTGGACGTAAGGCTTGGGACTATATTCGTTATGATCGCGGCTTCAAATCACACCCGAGGCGCATGATATGCATTGCTCATGTGCTTCAGCAAATTCAAAACTTGAGTCCTGAACTTATTATATGTAACGCCTTGAAAACATTGTTGAATATTTCAGAGTAATGTGCACTGATGTGTACCGACAATATAATTAACTAATTCTACAACATTAGAAAAAAACATTATTACCTATGAGATTAATAGGTGTTAGCTTACATTATGTGAGATTAGAAGGCCTGACATATATATAAATTTATCTTTGCTAATAATAATATTCATAGTAATCATAATGATAATAGTAATAACAATAATAATATGAAGAAGAAGAAGAAGAAGAAGATAAGGATGATGATGATGATGAAGACTCTAATCTTGAGCATCAGCCGTAAACAAGCTTCCTTTGCAACTATAATTGTCATCTTGATTGATAAATTAGATTTAAAATTGATTGAATCATTTTTTTCTGAAATTTGTCAACATTTATCACATAAGAACATGACATGACATGACAAGAACACATGATAAATTCTGGAATATTCCGTTTGTAATTAAATGGCATATTCAAAACAAAATTCCTCAATGATCGCAATTGGTTTGTAAAGTAATCGATTTATTTTCCAAACTGAACCATGGTAGAATCAGAAATAATATATCGGTAAAATATTCCAAATGAATCGAGTTTTCAGTGCCCTAAATCCTCACACTAGAAAATAAAACAAATAAAATCTATTACATTGGCGAAATGTATAATTGTAAAATGGTTACTAACCAATTATTCAACTTGAATGTGTTAACAAAATATGTACACGATAACAATCTTGGCACCTACGTATTGTAATATCACGGTATGTAAAATACGTTGACTCAAATGTTTAGGAGACGCAATTATTTTTCATAAATATAATTTCCCATGCACATGGATGTTAAATCAATTTTCTGTATATTAAATGTGTATCGAATGAAAGAAATATGCAGTTATAAATGTGCATTGATTAATATTCGCAAAGAGGAAGTACACAACATTTCGAACAAAATGATTTGCCAGATATTTTGTAACATTTGATTTAGCAATTAAGGTCAAACAAATTTCGCTGCTTTATCTCATACGAAGCACATTTTGGGATGATTTGATTATTTCAATGTATTTCACTAATCAGACATTCATTATACCCATTCGTTTTACTTGTTCAAATAAAATACAGATAAAATTGGAAACATTTTAAATAGAATATATAGAATATTATGGCATTGACTTAGATTAGTCCTTCCTTTGTTGAGCACTTTCAATCAACATTGGAAATATGCCAATCACAAAAATAATTCAACAATTGTGAACCAGTGTGCTGTTTATTAGACATGCTTTATCATGCAACAATTATTTATCAAATTTCGTGTATTCAAATTTCAAGCCATTTCGCAATATAAATATCCGTGGTACCTTTTAAATTTGGATCTTGGAATTAGTTTGATGTTTCGTTATTCATTCTTCCAAATTATGAACGAAACGAAAACGGCTTTATTTGTGTTCACAATTTTTTTTAGAAATCACAAATAATTCAAATTCCTAAAATACTTTATGAAAACTTTGCATGAATAATGCCGAATGTATGATATTGTGAAGTAATTCGGAATGTGTGTCGCCTACACTTATCAAAAATAATATTTGATTTGTCAACCAATTATCAGGTAAGATGAAAATGTTCTGACATTTTTCCTAAACGTTAAAAAACGATTTATTGGCTTCACAATAACTATTTACAAGCTATTACAACCTCATGCACTAGGTGTATATTTTCGGACAATGAGATTCTAATCAATCTCTCACAGTCACTGATGTGGTAATCAAATACCATATCTCAATCTATCGTTGGATGAATTAAGTTACTGCAGAATCCACTAGCGGTTGTGCGAAAAATGGTGTATTTTGATTTGTTGTATCACGTGCACTTCAGATAATTAACATGATCTAAGACTATTGCGTCACAGGTTTACGCAAATGACTTGAGTGTATACACATTAAAAGGCGAGAATCATCATGTTGTTAACCTCGCTAAATCACGTGACGCGGACTAGCAACGGGTAGCCCATATAAATCGTGCATATTTGTGCAAGCTGATAGAGTTTAACAGACATACAATGTAACATAACGTATCCGAAATGAAAGCAACAGCGGTGCTTTTTCTAACAGTTTTATCCTCAGTAATTTGCCAGATAAGTAAGTTACAAATATAATTATCGCTTTTTGCGTATAAAATTGCGAAGCTTGTACCATTAGATGGTACTTGGGATTTCTTTCATAATCGACACGAAATCTACACTTTCGCGTCGTTGTTATTTGAAATAAATTGAAATAATTTCACACAGGATAAACAATGAATAACAGATATCATGAATTATTGACTGTGTAAATTAAACTTTGTTGAACTCCTTCTAAAGAATGTATTTTTGTATTTATTATTTCCTGAATTAACCTATAATAATCAAATGTTAAATAAACTGAAACCTCCCATATACTTTGCTTGACGATTAGTGCATTGGTTTGCAAATAGCCAATATATCAAATTCTTCCGGTGTTTAATTCGCTCAACAAGACTTCCAACTAAATTTTCCAGGCGGATATTGTTCTGCAATATATCTTGATAGTATATAGTGATATCCGTCATTGTATTTCAACAGTTAGCTGACTACCACTAATTTGAATGAAGCGTTTAAATGATCGTCAGGCGGAGAGCTATAATGTCTTCAGTCACATATGTTCTCTGCTTACAAATATTTCGAACACCAAGAATAATACAATCTTAGTTAAACTATTTATCACACAGTTGTAAGGATACCAAATCAGGCCTATTAAATCCAAACAAAACTAATTATCATAACACAATTGTCAACTTGTGTATTCCAGCAATCATTTTTATGTGCTTCGTCAAACAATGTAGATTCAGCCGACTGATTCTTTTAACCGGCATTGGAAAAACCATCAATTGGTTTAACCGATGTGGTTTCATAAGCTGTTATACCATTTTGGATGTGTTTAAATCAGTTGGCATTCTAAATTGTTACATGTTATCCATTCTATTTTGAGTTGATCCCACTATACCTACTCCCTTTGTGAGTTGCCACTGTTCTGCATATCATTTTAGCTTTCATGATAAGCATTCTTGAATAATTTGCTTTACAAATTCTCAACATGATCACACCGATATTGTTTCAATAAAATGGAATATATGGACTAATACAACATGCTTTTGTTCTTTGCGTGTTTTAAGATGAAACTTTAATCCTGATCTGCGAAAAGTAGCTTTATCGTCGACCCACAGAGCTGTCCAATGAAGCTATACACTATTCATGTTTAACCTTATGTAAACTTGAATATTAGAAAAATTAACTAAAACATTTTCTCATTAACAGTACTTGAATGCCATTCTTGCGGACCTTGCACAGACGCGGATCGTGATACTGTATTAATAGGTTGTTCTCATTGTTCAGTGAGTTTTAAGCTGTACCTTTGATATTTTCATCGGATCAGATTTGTCACATAACCCGCACTTAGATTTTTTCCGTTTACCAAAAAGTATTCTTAATTATGTCTTGCTTATTATCACATTGTTAGCATATTACAAGAATAACAAATGCTGGGTATAAATCATTTTATATAAAATATAAAATGACATTGGACTTCCATTGAATTGTAAATAAAATTGTGCAATTCCGTAGAGGTTTGAACATAAATGTTAAACGCTGTTAAACCCATAGTCATTGTTAAATGGATCGCGTAAGTAGCTTTTCTGCAAATACATGTCCACATAAGCACGTCATAATTAGAATGAAATTGCATGTACTTAAACGCGCATGCCGGGAGTGAATTTGTGTTGTTAGCCCCCAGAAACAGCTATTAACAAGTTGACTCTACGTTCCTCTACTTTTCACAATAATGTGAATATGAAGCTTGGTTTTAATAATTGAGAAGCTAAACGGCTAGATTTTGTCCTCTGGCGTGTGCATGTGTGCTGACCATGCATTAATTTTTGGATTAATAATAATGTAACCAGTTCAACTACATTGAATGTTTGTTGGCATCTCTTGTTTGCTTCGGTTAATCGTGGCATCCTTTATCTAAAGCAAATAGCTAATTCTCTACTTTTTGAAAGCATGCGGTATCCAATAACCACGAGGTGCATACTGCACCAAATCTAAGGTTTTCCTAAATGTTTTGAGATTAATAATAAGGATGTGTCTCTCATGTCCGCCGTTTTGTTGAATAGAGATCTAAGAAATTTTGTTCTCCACAAACGCTGTTTGTGGAAGCTTTGAATCATAACGCTAGCTAGATATATATCGAAACTTCGAATGTTAGCAAATCGTGTGGTAGTTTTTCTTTCAATTAACATTCTAAATGTTATCCGCATGTCAACAATATTTCATTATAATGAGTAGTATTTCTTAATAAATTATCATTTTAGAAGTAAAATATGACCGTCATTATTGTGTGTGTGCGGGCCAAATTTGCATGGGAACAATGTAATTATTGTTATATTTTGGCTGAGTCAAATGAAACCGAAATGCAATGAAAATTAATTCAAAACATTTAAACAAAATGGTGCCAACAATATTGTATGAACAACAAACAAATTATAATAAAAAATAAAGGTCAAGTTTTAAAATATGTTTTGATTTGTATTCAACTTTGAGACAAGCTGTATATCAAATTAATTTGCCTTTATTTGATTCAGATTAGGAATAATAATATTATATATACTCTAGCTGAATTTCTTGAAATTAATGCATGAATATTATAAATATACATATATTAGGTAAAATATATTTTTTACATTCCATTATACAAACGGAAATTATAATGTTTTATAAATACAAATTAATCTGTTCAATAAATGAAATCCAGTTAGGAATTAATATTAGGTAATGTCAAATTCGAATTTACCTTTTGTTAAAATATCATTTTTTAACATATCGTGAAAAAACTTTACAATTAATATTTCAACATATTTTCTATTTGATAATATCAGAGTGACTATTGTACGAACATTTATTACCATTTGCTCAATTGACATTCATGATTTCCAATTTTATTATAATTGGAATATTTTGCATATTTAGTGAAAAGACGTTAGGAAATATCTATCATTACACGATATTTATAACGGATTTGGATTTCACATGCTTCAGACTGTAACAACCAAATTCCAAGATGGCTTTGGCTTCGTTACCAGAGATTGTGAACGTGGAGTTTGCACAAATCGTACAGAGACAATTAATGGAACAACAACTAAAGTTGAGTGCTGCAACACACCACGTTGTAACGGTTTTGAAAACCCTACAACGACCACAAGTTCAACACCTTCAACAACACCTTCAAATTCAACAACTTCAACAAACTCGACGGATTCATGTCGGCATCTTGCCCACCAAAAATCTCACGTCATATCTGCGGCAGTTTTTGTTAACTTGTTCCATTTCTTATTCCGTTGAATTATGCGAACGTTAAATTATTCACGTCACTTTAATATTGCAATTTACTTAAAATAATGATGTAACAAACCTGCGTTGCAATATAACATTATTTGTCAACATTTGAATATACATACTAAAACACCGTTTTTGCAATTCTCTGAAATACTATGTTTTTGCTAAAACGTTTGGAATATTTGAAACCAGCTTAGTCATTGTCACAATACTATCATTATATTTATATTACAGTGGATGCAAAAAATTAAAATATTTTCTCATAATAATTGAAGTTTGTTGTATCGAATGAAAAGATGTAAACCTTTGATAAAATGAAACCATAGCAAGTAAATTGTTGCAAGTAACAAAGATACGAATACACTTTAAATTGTGAGCGTTTTTTTTTGATTCAACGGAACAAAATCAAAAAACAAAAACATTTTGCATCAATCTAACTATTACGACAAGAAAACTCTAGATGTAAAATTTTATACAAAATAATATTATTAAAAATTACATAGTTTAATGAGCATACCTGACTCATACATCACGTCTGGTTTCGTGAAGTGTACACTAATGAAGATGAGGCAGGTTGATATGCATTTGATGATATGGAACAAATAAGAAATAGAAAATATTGTTGTTACATGTAAGTAACCAAATGACGAATGTATCATCGACATAGCTCCTTAATATCTTTGTTTTTAAAGATTCGTTTTTAAATGTTATCTCTTCGAAGAGCTCCTTGTACATATTCGCCAGCACTGCGGAAATATAGAAGCCCATCGGTAAACCATCGTTTTGCTTGCATAGCTGTCCATTAAATAATAAGTGGTTCGTATTCAGGCTAATTGTTTCACCGTTGATGATGTCTTGTAGACTCAAATTTGTACGATTATTCAATGTGATATCGGAGTTGAATAACTTATTCGCTAATTCTATAGCTCTTGCAGTGTCATCATTTGTGAATCAATTGATTAAGTGAAACCTACTCTCCTGGAATGATGTGTAATACACCGGTAATCGAAGAAATACTCTGGCAGAGATTCACGCGGACTAATCACAATGTTTAAACGTGTGAACAAAAAGTCATAACTTTCAATAATTTAATCGGCTCCAAAAAATAAAAAAGGTGATATAAAAAGTAACAAATACAAAGGGTAATATAAAATCTACTAGAAAAATTACCACAGAAAACGGTTTTGCTCAAACCAAAATCTTCTTGACCTAAATTCAGCAATATTGCATTGTATGTGGTTCCAATATTTGTTTATTTTGAAAGCAATAAAGATTTTTGTCGTAGTTTTATTGATCTAATGTTTATACGTTTCTTGATGCGAATATTGTTTATTGTACATCAACTAAATCGAATGGCTGGCAATAATTGATTTAACAACATACGTGAGGCTTCAATGTTCTTAAAATAATAATACTGATATAATATATATTTGTTTAAAATTTGCTCCACAAAACGACATATTGAACATCGTTACGGTAAAGTGATATTAAATTGATGTCGTTTTATTTAAAAATTTCAACTTAGCAAGCTCGCTACAAATAAAGACAATTTTACATTTCATTCCTGTTCATTGTTGTTCGTCGCATAGAGAGTTTAAAGAACCAAATGAGAATGACACTGGAAAAAAATATTTTAGAATAAAGAAATATGTAATTGAAAAGATAACACCACCAGTTTATTCGAATTGAGATGTTTTCAGCTATTCAGTTTCTTCACGAGCAAAACTTGTGCTCATAATATTTTTGTGAAACGCATCGATTATAATCAGGTGAGATTTTATAGCTTTTATTCATCAAACTCCAGCAATTTAATTCTCATGAAATTACTATGGATAAGAAATTCTTGCAGGTAGAAAGCAAATCAAAAACAAACTTCCTCTTGAGCATAGTCAAACATATTATGTTGTAGAAAATAGCACTGCACGAATCAGGTTACCAGTGCGTCTTGCGTTTCGATACTATATTATATGAAAAACTCTTGATTAAATCTGGTTAGATTCTTTTTCATTATTTTAATTTGCATAAAATAACTTATTATCTATCGAAAAAAAGTATATATTATATAGTATAATATATATATATATATATATATATATATATAAAGTTAAGTTCTTCCCAAACGCTGTTTTCGAAAGCTTTGTTACATACCTTTTGCTTGAAATATAACAAGAATTCGAGTGTTAACAACTCGCGTTAGAGTATCTCTTTGAAATTACATTCTACATTGTATCGGTATATCAACAATATTTTATTATAATGGGTAGTATATTTGAATAAATTATCTATCTTCGAGGTAAAATCTGACTGTCATTATTGTGTATGGTAGCTGAATCTTCATAGGAAAATATCAATTATCGTCATATTTCTGAGGATTCAGATGTGACCGAAATTCAATAAAAACTAATTAACAGCACTTAAACAACAATAGGATCAACAACATTGTATTAGCAACGAACACATTAAAATAAATAAAAAACGTCATATTTTAAATTATATTTGTTATGTATTCCAGTTTGAGAACAAGCTTATATCAAATTAATTTGTCTTTATTTGATTAGCATTGGGATTAATACTTTTACATATATACACTAACTAAGTCTGAATTTTACTAAAGTTAATTCAAGTAAATTGTAAGTTTTTATTAGGACAATTAAAAATGTTTCATTCTATTTTACAATCTGAAAGAAAATCATCTTTTATAAATACAAAATAATCTCTCGAATGAATAAAATACACTTGAGTTTATATATTTTGTAATGAAAATTACGCATTTCACAAGATATTGTTAAAGTGTCAGAATCATAAAAACGTCACGAATAATAGCTCCAATAATCATCTATTTGATAATTTCTGTGGGACTTTTATACGAACATTATTATTTGTTTAATTGGTATTCA
Source organism: Atriophallophorus winterbourni (assembly GCA_013407085.1). NCBI lineage: Eukaryota > Metazoa > Platyhelminthes > Trematoda > Plagiorchiida > Microphallidae > Atriophallophorus > Atriophallophorus winterbourni. The sequence continues at coordinate 12,926 of JACCGJ010025091.1, forward strand.
TGATTTTTCCCTAAATAATGATTATGCTGATTATGTTCATATTTTCGTATTTTAAATTCAAAGAAGAAACTAAAACGTGTTTTATTTCGGGTTCATTTAGAGATGATGAAAAGCCTTTTCTTGTATTAATAAGACTCACCCGCTTCTAATAGATCCAATGCCAAATCCAATTTCAATTTATTTTGATACACTGATTTTTTATTCGATTTTTATTAAAATTAAAAACATGTAGAATGAAATTTATAATCGGTTTTAATAAAATAATTGATTCGAACATTGGCCGGCCTAACTTAAAAAATAACGATAACATTAAAATGAATTTATTCAGAAGAAATATTGCTTACATTGTTATAACTTCGTCTAAAACAACTTACGGTTTCCTAGTTTGATTTCATAGCACCGCTAATTAGCTAACGAAATATCATATTCTAACAGATAGCTAGATGGAAAGACCGGACACGTAGATTAGTTTGGTTGAACGACCACAACAGAAGTTGCCTGCTACGGCACGAATCGTCAAACAGACAAATCAACTTAAATTTGCCAGTATCGGGACAGATTCGTGAAAGCATAATTGCGATCGGTCATACGGTGTATGATATCTCTGTTTGTAATGCGTGGGGCTAATATGGTAATGATCACGGTTTCAACGCAAAATCGAGTCAGACTATGTACGCCGCAGATGAGCCTTGATAACAGGGAAACTCGACTACTGTGCTTTAATAATGACCGTTATAATTGTGTGTGTCAATATTCCAGAATTGGTGCTAGTGCTGAGCAGTAACGAAAAATGATTAACATTGAAGCCTAATTGTCATCAATTAAACGTTTCGGTTGCTCTGGATGTAAGGCTTGGGACATCAATCTTCATGATCATGGGTTCAAATCACACCCGAGGCGCATGATATGCATTGCTCATGAGATTTAATAAATTCGAAACTCGAGTCCAGAACTTCTTATGCGGAACGTCAGGAAAAAATTATTCAATATTTCAATTGAATATGCACTGATGTGTACCAACAATATGATCAACGAATTCTACAACACCAGCGAAAAACTTCAGTACTAAAGAGATTAATTGGTGTAAGCTTACATTATTTAAGATTTAAAGGCCTGACATGTATATGAAATTGGTTGGGCGACCACAACAGCCATAGCCGGCTCCTTCGCTAATTGTCAGTCAGAAACAATTCAAGCTGACTATCAACACAAAATTAAAAGAATGCCTAGGTTACTTACATGAGGCCTAACTTCTTGACAGTGTGATCCTGAACATACTCGATTATATGAAACAAGCTAAACATGATTCACTAACATTGCATCTTCTGTAACTTGAGCATATCGTAGATGAACAAAACATCGAATGCTGATCTGCTATAAAAACTGGGTCTTCAGTGTCTGCCTTGTCGTCCCAGCCAAAGGCCGTTAGATTTTTAAAATACCTACCATCGCTCGGCAAAAGCGATCACGTAATGATAAGCTTCGAAGCGGTACTGCGGTTTCACAAACCTACTGCTCGTCATAGACGAAATTTTAGGCTTGTAGACTGGAATTTTCTCTTACGCACTTCGAAATCTTTCAGTTTCCTAACGATTTTAATGTAAGTGAAAACTGCGATAAAATTTGAAAGTATCTGAAGGAGTTGCAAGACAAGCACGTTCCGCTGCAAGTAGTGAAAAAGCATCATAGACCGCCCTGATCAACTCCTAGAGTTCGTCGGTCTACCCGTAAACGAGATCGTTTATGGCGGCAATATAAGCTATCTCACACTTCTGGTTCTTGGGTCCGATATAAAAAGGCTCGGAACGCTTGTGGTAAAATACAATTTTGCTCAAACAGAAGTTCGAGTTATTCTCAGCTAGGGATGTTAAATCCAATCGAAAGAAAAAACCAAGGAAAACATTGTAGTTTTGAATCTGGAGGACAAAAAATTAGCCGATGCCGACCTGCTTAAGGCAACTGCCTTCTCTAGGTTCTTCAGTGGCGTTCAGAGACGTGATAATTCTTTAAATGCTTCATGTAGCTCGTTTAATCTGCTATCTGGCGCTTCTGCATTAGCGAGTTGTCCTTCATGGAATCCGAGGTGTATGAAGCACTTACCCATGTTCACGTCAATAAAGATGAGGGACCAGACGGTATCCACTCGATTATGCTAAAAAATCTTGCCCCAGTGCTTACAGAACCCTTATGCAAGCTCTTCAATTCATGCTTGAAAATATGAGTGGTTCCTAGTGAGTGGAATGAAGCTATAATCGTGCCAATACACAAATGGGGTTGCAGCTCAACTGTTGGGAACTATAGACCTGTCAGCCTGACTAGCATCGTCTCGAAAGTAATGAAAAAACTGCTGCGTGACAGAATCTGTCAGCATCTTTGTCGGCATTCTCTACTGAGTGTAATTCAGCATGGATTTCTTATGGGTAGATCCTGCTTGACAAACCCTTTTAGTTTTCTTAATACTGCAAATAAAAGGATGGATAAAGGCAAGCCTGTCGAAGCCCTCTACCTAGACTACAGCAAGGCTTTTGATTCCGTGAACCACCGCCTTCCAGAGATTAGACTAGCAGCAAAAGGCTTCTGGCGTAATCTACTTGCTTGGATAAAGGCCTTCCTAACAGGTATGATATTCAGAGTTAGGGTAGGATCTACGCTGTCGAATGAAACCGACGTGATTAGTGGTGTACCACAAGGTTCCGTATTTGGTTCTCTTCTATTCATAATTTTCATCGATGACTTGTCCTCTGCATTGAAGTGCTCATGCTTCATTTCCGCGAATGATGTGAAATTCATCGGATCAACGGACGAAGATACCTTGATGCACGACCTTAAACAGGTCATAAACAGGACACACAATTGGGACCTCCCACTGAACCTTAATAAGAGCCAACTCTTGTCAGCACGTGTTGATAAGATTTCAGTTCAGGTGTCGGGCAATTCTCTCCCTGTTAGCGCCACACAGCTTGTTAAGGATTTAGAAGTACTAGTTAGGACTTACTTCGAAAGGTAGAACCAAAGCGCTGCTGCAGCTCAACGTGCTCGCACAGTTCTATTTCGGCCGAGATGCGTGTTATCCAGCAGAAGACTCGATGTATTCCTGCCACTTCACGAAGCATTGTTTCGGCCGCATTCAGAATATTGTGTCCAGGCGTGGTGCCCTCACTACAAAAAGGATATTGTTCAAATCGAAAGCGTACAGCGTCTCGCAACTCGTATGATTGGGGTTCAGAGTGGGGAACCTTACGCTGCACGCCTGGAGTACCGAGATCTTTTGTCACTTACGCGCCGTCGTTTGAGATGTGACTTAATTGAAACCTTCAAGATCTTGAAGGGGTTAAGTGGCGTTATCATGACCGACTTCTTCGACTTAAGTCCAAAACTGGACACTCGGGGCCATTCACTCAAACTTGCTAAGAAGCGATGTAGACTAGACTTCAGGAAAAACGTTTCCAGCCTCAGAGTGGTAAATATATGGAACCGGCTTTCAGAAGAATTTATATCCTGCAGTTCTCTCGCACGTTTTAAGCATGGTTTGGACCGCATTTGTGGTAAGCTTTTTCCTGAATTCTCTCCCTAATTTCTATGCAAGATTGGATTGTTCAACATTTTAAGCGTTGTTTGGTAAGTGAGTAAAAGCTAAAGTTCTGTTTTGTTTGATACACAACTCTTCTCTAGCTGACCTCTCGCCATACTTGTGAATAGAAATGTATTTTTATCTTTCCAGCATCATTCATAACGGGGTGTTTGTTAAATACTACCGGGATAATCTTATTTCGTCACGATCGTCGATATATATTCAAAACACAATAAGAAAAAAAGCTTTGATAGTGGTGTTTGCTTCTCTGCAGGTTTTAACCGAAAGAAATTGTGGACGCTCGATTGATTCGTTAGACACTTACTTTCCTGTGCAACTGAACTGAACAGAACTAAACACCTTCACGACAAAGCCGCCAACGCCGGGTGCATTAAAGTCTGTTTTAAGCCTACTTTGATCGATGTAGACCTTGTATGTATATTACAATCGCATGAATTATCCTGTTCTAAATATTTTTAAATGACTGAATATCTCGATTCTAGAAAAAGAATCTATCTCCAGCGCGAGCACCGATAGACAGAACTCGATTGTTGGGCGTCATTTGCACGCCGGTGTCTTGATCGGCTTTCGGGAGCAATGAGCTCTATCTGATCATCCCCAGCCTGTAGACAACGCCTTACACAATACCCTAAATGTGAGTGGTCAAATGCACGTTCTTTGGAACTCGCGGGTTTAATTCCTAAATAGTTCATTTCTCTTTCGTAAACGAATTTGAACCACAAGTTCTGCCTGCTCAAAAGTTGATTTTATGATTGCACATCATCATAGATGAGATCTTTCGTAATACGACAATTTTCCATTTTCTAAACGTAGCCAAGCCAAAGCAGGCGGCGCTGTCTTAGTAGGGTCAACATGCTCTGTAGACCAGCATTTGAGAGCAATTCATCATTAGTTAATTTGTACATCCACCATATGTATTATATAATAAGGATCCATCGTAAATGTAAAGCATTCTGCTTACGTTCCTGTCCTGCGTGAATGGTCCTGGTTTCACTGCCGTACAGTAAATCATTTAGTACGTATAAGCTTTATACCATCATCTTTGTATTAGCAGTTAACTTGCGGTTAACCGAAACACGAGAGTTTAATCGGAACAAAATTTTAACTGCTATGTTAATTCGCTTGTCAAACTCCGTGTCTTGCGAGAGGTATATCCGCAACAGTTGAGGCAAGTTATGATAAATGACGTACTGGTTCCCGGTGACAGTTTCCGACAGCGATTAAACGAGGCGATACAATCCGTTGACCAATTACTTTGGTCCTGCTTCTGATGATTGTAATCCTACTGTTATTCATGTCAACGAAAAGCAGACCATGAGCGACTGGAGGCTTTTTTGAAAGTGAGCAATGATGGATGCCACGTCAGCAAACAATGATTCACGAACTAGCACATCCCGTGCATTGGTTTGTGATCTCAAATGTTCCAGGTTAAAAAGCTTGATATCTGTTCGCGTGTGTATGTAAATGCTTTCTCTGCTAGTCCTATAAGCGTGCTTCAGGATCAGAGCAAATAAAATGCCGAGCAGGGTGGAAGCATGAATTCACCGTTGTTCGACACATAAGTGAATTTCAAATGCTTCTAATATGAAACTTAACAATTCTGGCTTGAGTGAAACGAAATAACGAGGTTGAAAAATCTCAAAGGGGCAGCCCATCGGATCAAGCATTTCAAAAAGAACCTCTATGCTGACGTAGTCGAATGCCTTGGAAAAAATAATAAAAACAGTGTATTGTGACATACGCGTTTACCGCCTTTTTTCTTGGAGCTATCTTAAGCAGAAGACCATGTCAACGGTTGATCTTTTCCTTCGGGAGCCATTTAATGATTCTGAGTAAATACTATCAGCTAAAATTGGTTCCGGATATGTAAGACTTCAGCAAACAATTTGCGATCAGAATTTAGAATGCGATTCCACTGTTATTGGTGCAGTCTGTCGTATCACCGTTATTCTTACATAATGAGATTATTATGTGTCTTGCCTCTCTTATGGGAAACACTCCACCTCCCAGCACTGAAAAAACAAATGTTGCATAGGTTGCAATAATCTTGATCTACAACATTTGATGAGCTCATATCATATTTCTTTCGTTTCCATGGGCCTCCACATTCGTTTAACGGTCGATTTCCCTAGTGAGCGTAACAAGAGTTTAGGGAATATTTCGATAATCAACCGCTCAACATTTTCAAGCATATGCGGTAAAAACGCACAGTTTCAAGAAGAAAGAGAAGAGAAGTGCTGTTTCGATATTTTTTATTTGCTTAGTTTTGTAGTGAATCAGGTTACCTGATACAGACTGAATAAAAAGATGTTACATGTGTGTTTTGACAAACGGCTCTCTTGATCTCATCATACATCCCCTGAAACGTTTGCGTATCCGTTGCTTTGTGAATACTGTGGCTAATGTTCGTCGCTTAATCGCTTGCACATCGACTTGCAGACTGTTGAACTTTTATTGGACCTCTGAATTCGTACGGGTTCATCTGTTGGCATACATTTAAACCTCAATCATGCTGATTATTTTACTTCCAACAGAACAATCATTTCAGAAGTATTTGCACTCAACCGGTCGCTCGTTCGAAGTTCCTTTGGACCGTACGTGTAACTTGCAACTCGGCGTGTGATTATCCTTACAGATTCCCAGTTCTCTGAATTTGCTTCGAGTGCGGTTGCCTTGTTATACACAACTGTTGAAGCTTTTGCAAATCGCGCTGATAGATTAGTTTCGCACATGCAAGTGACGAGTATCCTCGTCTTAGCAGACAAAATGGTGCGGTAAAATCTCGTGTTGAAAAGCTTTGGTTTTGAAAAGACCGGTAATTTATTAGTGTCGCTTTCTGCGCTTTGATGTGAAAGATTGAATCATTTTTCATAAAATGTGTGAACATTTATCACAGTAGAATATGACATAATATGACAAGATCACATGTTTATTTCTGGAATATTATGTTTGCAATTAAAGCGTTTATTCAAAACAAACTTAATAAGTGAACGCCCATCAGTGTTCCCCGTAATCACTTCATTTCCCAAACTGAACCACGGTAAACTGCGAAATGAATCGAGTGTTTGAGACTTCATTTGCTCCCACAAGAACATAACACAGATAAAATCTATAACATTGGCAAAATCTATACTTTTGATGTGGTTACTAACCTATTCATCAATTTGAATTTATTTCCAAATGTTTACACGATACAAATTTCGACATATTCTAATTCGACTTGCACGACATGTTAAATACATTGACTCATATATTCAGGACACGCGATTATTTTCTCAAAATATGATTTCCCATCAATCAATTTTTTTAATAAATAATTTTTATGGAGTGTAAGAAAATCGCAGTTGAAGATGTGCGTCAATCACATTAGTAGGTAGAACACAGTATATTGAACTTAATGATTTGCAGATATTTTGTAAACGTTAAGTTAGTTATTTAGGTAGCAGACTAATTTCGCTATCTTCTCCAATACGAAGCACATGGTTTTAACACTAGATAACTTTAATGTATTTCACTAATGATTTACACAGTTGATAATTTCCTTATATTTTTTTAAACCAAAAATACAAAACAAAACGGAAAAATATAGATCTAATGTGTTAATGTGTCAGTGCATTGTTAAGAACTTTTAATTGACAGTGAAAAAATGCTTATTACACAACTGGTGCGGCAGTTGTGATCCAGTGTACCGTTTATTAGTTATGTTTTATCATACAACATTTCTTTATCCACTTCAAAGTTTTCACACTCAAATCGATTTCAGTGAAACAAATCTTTTTATTAATTTACATCTTAGAATGAGGACGAGGTTAAGTTGTCCATTATACCAAAGCGAGAACGAAAAGAAAATGGCTGTATTCGCGATTACGAATTTTTAGCAATAAAAATGATATAAAATCGGAAATTACTTTTCCCGAACCTTTGCAGAAATAACTTAGAGTTAAAAATATCGTAACCTAATTTGAAATGTGTGTAGTCTTCTCTGATCTAAATAATAATTTATCAACCAAGTAGCAGGTAAAATGAGGGTCTAAAACATTTTTGAAATTTTCGGTAAATGAAGAAAAGACGAGAAGTTGACCCCGGAATAACTATTTGAAAGCCATTGTGATCTCATGCATTAGGTGTATATTTTCGGACAATGTGATGCTGATAAATCTGATGTGTGTTTTGAAGAACATATCTCAATCTAACGTTGGATGAATTAAATTACTGCAAAATCCGATTGCGTTTGTGAGGAAACTCATGTATTTCGAATTGCTGAATCACGTGCTGACGAGGTAATTAATATGATCTAAGACTATGGCGTAGCAGGTTTACGCAAATGACTCGAATTTATACACATTAAAGGGCAAGATACATCAAAGTGTTTACACCGCTAAATCACGTGACGCAGACTGAATCAACGAGTAACCCTTATAAATCGGGCATTTTTGTGCAACGTGATAGAGTTCAACATACATCCAAAATAACAAAACGTTTTCGAAATGAAAACAACAGCGGTGCTTCTTCTAGCAGTTTTATCCTCAGTAAATTACCAGCAAGGTAAGTTACGAATATAAATATCGCTATGTGGGTACAATATGGCGAAACTTGTACCGGTACTCGGGATTTCTTTCATGATAGACACAAAATCTAGACGTTTGCGTCGTGGTTATTTGGAATAAACTGAAATAATTTCACACAGGATAAACAATTATTCACGGATATCATGAATAATTGGCAGTGTAAATTGAATTTCCTTGAACTCCTTCTATATAAATCATTTTTTGGATTTATTATTTTCCCAATTAACCTTTAATAATCAAATGTTAAATGAACTGAAACCTTCACATACTTTGCTTGACAGATAGTACATACGTTCGCAAATAGATCAACTTCGTCCGGTGTTTAATTTGTTCAACAAGATTTTCAACTATGCCTTACAGAATGATATTAATCTGCAATATTTCATGATAATATATAGTGATCTCCGTCTTTGTTTAACTGTTTGCTGAATACAACTTATTTGAATGACGCGTTCAAATTATCGTCACTCGGAAAGCTATAATATTTTCAGTCATATAAGTTTTCTGCTTTCAAAAAGTATTTCGAACACCCACGAAAAATACAATGTTAGTTGAAGTGTTCATTACACATTTGTTAAGAAACCAAACCAGGCCTGTTACATTGAAAAAACTGTTTATCACAACACAATTGTCCAGTTGCCTACTCCGGCAATCACTTTCATCTGATTCCTCAAACGATCTGGTTTCAACCGACTAATTATTATAATCTGCATTAACAAAACTATCGAATTGTCGAACCGATATGGTTTCATAAACTGCTATATATTTTTTTATGTGTTAAAATCAGTTGGCATTCCAAATTCTTCCATGTTATCCATTCTTTGTTGCTGGTGTTTCCACTATTCCTACTCTGTTTGAGCGTTGCTAGTTTTCTGCATATAATCTTAGCGTTCTTGATAAACATTCCTCATTAATTTGCTTCGCAAATTCTCAACATGATCACACCGATAATTGTTTCAATGAAATGTAATTTATGGACTTATTAGTACAACATGCATTTGTCCTTTGCGTGTTTCAAGATAAATCTTCAAATCTGATTTGTGAAAAATAGCTTTATAGACGACGCACATAGCTGTCTAATGAAGAAATACTTTATTTCCGTTTTACCTGATATGAACTCAAATAAAATAAAATGTTTACTTAATTATTTTCTCATTAACAGTGTCGGCACTTCGATGTTATTTTTGTGGAAATTGCACAGACGCGGATCATGATAGTGTAGTAGTAGGTTGTGCTAATTGTTCAGTGAGTTTTAAGCTGTAACTTGTATATTATCATCGGTCCTGATTTGTTACATAACACACAATTAGATTTTTAAGTTTGCCAACGTTTTCGTAATCGAATCTTGCTTATTGTGACATTGTTAGCATATTACAAAAATAACAAATGTTAGGTATCCCTCTATTTTTCCAAATGATAACATCTTTTAAAAACCCATTACTGCTACTAAAAATTACATTAGACCTCATTTGAATTATAATTAAAATATTCAGTGTAGTTCAGTTCAGTTGCACAGGACATTAAGTGGTTTACGATCCAATCGAGCGTCCAGAATTTCTTTCGGTGGAAAGCTGCAGAGAAGCAAACACCACTACCAAAGCGTTTTTCTCTCATTGTGATTTGAATATCTCTCGACAATTGTGACGACAAAAGATTATCCGGGTAGTATTTAGCAAGCACCTCGTTATGAAGGATGCTGGAAAAATAAACATTAATTTCTCTTCACCACTACGGTGAGAGGTCAGCAAAAGAAGAGTTGTATTTATAAAGAAAGAACTTTAGCATTTACTCACATACCAGACGACGCTAAAAATGGTGAACTACCTAATCTTCCATAGAAATTAGGGTGAGAATTCAGGAAAAAGCTTGCGGTTTAAACCGTTCTTGAAACTGCGACAGAACTGCGGAATATAAGTTATTCTTGTAGTCCGTTTCCGAAATTTACAATCTTGAGGGTGAAAAATGATTTTCCGGAAGTCTAGTCTACATTGCTTCATAGCAAGTTTGAGTGAATGTCTGCGTGTGCCTAGGTCTGGTCTTAAGGCAAAGAAGTCAGTGATGTTAACGCCACTGAACCCCTTCAAGATCTTTAAGGTTTCAATTAAGTCACCTCTCAAACGACGGAGCGTAAGTGTAAAACGTTCTATGTACTTCAGGCGGGCAGCGTGAGGTTTTCCTCGCTGACTCTCAATCATGCGAGTGGCGAGACGCTGTGCGCTTTCGAATAGAACGATGTCCTTCTGGTATTTAAGGCACCACGCCTAGACGCAATATTCTGAATGCTGCAGAAATAATTTTGAGTATAGGGGCAGCAATACATTGAGACATCTGTTAAATAGCACAGATCTCAGCTCAAATGGCACTTTGCGAGCACGTTGAGCTGCAGCACCTCATTAATTCTGCCATTTGAAGTCAGTCCTAACTATTACTCTCAAATAATTGACATGCTGTGTGGCGTTAAGAGTTAGAGAATTACCCGACACCTAGACTGAAATCTTATCAACCATTGCTGATAAGAATTGGCTCTTATTAAGGTTCAGTGTGAGTTCCCACTGGTATGACCACTTTATGACCCGTTCAAGGTCGTGCTTTGAAGTATCTTCATACGTTGTTCCGAATAATTTCACATCATCCTCACTAATGAAGCATGGGCACTTTAATGCAGAAAACGAGTCATCGATTAAAATCAGGAATAGGAGAGTACCGAGTATCGACCATTGGGGTACACCATTGATCACGTCGGTTTGATGTGACAGCGTAGATCGTAACCTAACTCAAAATGTCCTACCTGTGAAAAGGGCCCTCACCCAAGCAAGTAAACTACCCCATATGTCTTTTGCTACTAGCCCAATCTCTAAAAGACGATGATTTACAAAATCGAAAGCCTTACTGAAGTCTAGGTATAGGGCTACGACAGGCTTCCCTCCATCCATTCTTTTTGTGGCAGTATTGAGAAAACTGAGACGTTTGGTCAGGCAAGATCTACCCTTAGGAAGTCCATGCTGAGTTTCATCCAGCAGAGATCGCCGACAAAGTTGCAGGCAGATTTTTATCACGCAGCAGTTTTTCAAATACTTTCAAGACGATGCTAGTCAGGCTGAAAGGTCTATTGCTAACAGAAGTTGACCCGTAAACACTCGTGTGTATTGGTACGATTATGACTTTTTCGCACTCACTGAGAACTAATTTCAGGTTCAACCATGAATGGAAGAGCTTGCATGAAGATTCTATGGGCACTGAAGCAAGATTCTTAAGCATAATCGAGTGGATACCATCTGTTGTCCCAGCTTTCTTGACACGAACAAAAATAAGAGAAGCTTTCACCTCAACTTATCAAGTGCAGAAGCACCAGGTAATTGATCAAACTAGCTGGACGGAGCATTTAAAAAATTATCACATCTCTGAACGTCACTTAAGAAACTGGAGAAGGCAGTCGCCTTAGACCGGTCGTTATCAGCTACTTTTCCGTCCTGAATATTCAAATCTCCAATACCTTCCCTGGTTTTCCTTTTGAATAAGCCTAGCTGTAAAATCTTTTGAGATTGAATTTAGCATCCCTTGTTAAGAATAACTTAAACTTCTGTTTCAGCAAACGTCATATTTCAACACAAGCGTTCCGAGCGTTTTAGTATAGACCGAAAAACCAGAAGTGAGAGATAGCTTATATTGCCGCCACAAACGATCTCGTTTAAGGATAGGACGACAAACTCGAGTAGTTGACCAGGGCGACCTATGATGCTTTTTCACGAGTTGCAGTGGAGCGTGCTTGACTTGCAACTCCCTTAGATACTTCCAAATTTTATCCCAGTTTCCACTAACATTAAAATCGTTAGAGAACTGAAAGGAAGATTTCGAAGTGCGTAGTATAAAATCCCAGTCTAAAAGCCTGCAAGCTTACATGTTCAACCACATTAAATGTTTGTTGACGTCGCTTGTTTCCTTCGTAAAATCGTGGCATCCCTGAAGAAAAGCGAATAGCTTATTCTTTTATTGGTTAAAGCATGCGGCACCCACTAACCGCAAGGTGCATACCAGGTTAAATCTAAGTTTTTTCCTGAATGCTCAGACTTTATTGTTGTGGATGTGTCTCTTGTTTCAGCCTTTTGAATGGGTGTAAATCTGCAGTTTCGTTTTTCCAAAACGCTGTTTGTGAAACCTTTGATACATATATCTATCTTGAAACATATAAAAACTTATAGTGTTGGCGTTGGCATTTTGGAGTTACTCTTAATTGTATCCGCATGTCAACGATATTTCATTATATTAATTTGTTTTAATGAAATAAAAAATTTTCCAAGAGAAAATAGGCTGTCATTATTGTGTTTGTAGAGGGCTGAATCTGCATCCGAACAATTTTGTTATTGTCATATTTCAGCTGATTTAAATTTAGCCGAAATGCAACGAAACAACATTTAAAGCATTTTAACAAAATGAGGCCAACAGTATTTTAGGACCAACAAACATATTATAATAACAAATTAAACGCCAGGTTTTAAATTTTATTCGGATTTGTATTCAAATTTGAGACACACATAATATCAAATTTATTTGCCTTTATTTTATTTGGATTGGGAATAATACTTTGTATATATACACTAGCTGAGTCTGATTTACATTAAAGTTAATTCATGATGATTATGAATACATATTAGGAAAATTATATGTGGAACATTCTTTTATACAAATGGAAATTTTGTTCTACGAATACAATTAATCTCTCCAATAAATACTATCCTGTTAGGCTTATATATTAAGTAATGTCGAATTCGAATTTGAGTGCTGTTTAATTATCATTTTATTCTGAATCATGGAAATATCTTCATACATATTAGTTCAACAAAATTGATAATATACGGACATTTATTACCATTTGCTGACGTGCATTCATGATTTTCTCTCAAATCATAATTTTAATATTTCTATTATTTTCTAAAATAGCGTTAGGAAACTTTGACCTTTATATAATATGTATAACGAATTTGGATTTCACATGCTTTAGACTGTAACAATATATTTACAAGATGGCTCACGCTACATTTGGAAAACTTGTGAAAGTGGAGAATGCAAAAACGGTACTGAGACATATTACGGAATAACGGAGGTTGTTGAGTGCTGCCACACACCACTTTGTAACGGTTTTGAAAACCCAGCAACGGCCACAAGTTTGGTAACGACTATATCCACGTCATCGACAAATGCATCCACCGTAACCACACCGACGCCTGATACTTCGAGCTCTCAACCTTCAACACCTTCATGCAATTCAACAAAATCTACCGAAACGACTGCAACGACCACAAGTTCGGTGACGACTCTATCCACGTCATCGACTATTAAACCCACCGTACCCACAACGACGCCTGATACTTCGAGCTCACAACCTTCAACACCTTCAAGCAATTCAACAAAATTTACCGAAACGACTACCGTTAGTGAAACGCAAACAAGCTTACCAGATTCATGTCGGCAACTTACGATCCAAAACGTAAACGTCCTATCTGCGGCAATTCTCGTCAACTTGTTCCATTTCTTGCTCCGTTAAAGATTTCAGACTTCGAATTATTCATGTTACTATACAAATTAAACGGAACAATATCACGTCAAAAACACAGTGCATCAATCTATATAATACGATAAGAACGGCTTGGTTTTGGAAAAGCAATACAAAATGAAATTATTTAATTTTTTAATATTTAATTTCATTTTATTAATTTTAATTTATTCATTTAATATTTATTATTTAATTCTTTAGATCAATGAGATTATTATAATCTTGCCGTTTGCACTTGTGAAATGGGGAGAAGTTGATGAGGATCTCATGACGTAGAACAGTGTAGAAATAGCAAATATTGTTTTAAAATGTAAATTACCAAATGACGAATGTATCCTCGACATAGCGTACCATATCTTTGGTTTCAAATGTTCGTCTTTATAAGATATCTCTTCAAAGTGCTCCTGGTACATATTCGTCAGCACTGGGAAAATACAGAAGCCCAGCGCTAAATAATCGTTTTGCTTGCATTGCTGTCTATTGAATAAGGAATGGTTAATATTCAGACAAATTGCCACACCGTTGATGATTTGTTTTACAATAAAATTTGTACGATCCTTCAACTTCATATCGTATTTCCTTGACCGAGGATATTAGGTCACAGCTTATCTGCAGATATGTAATACACCGGTAAACGGGCGAATAAATTCGCAGATAGCATCGAAATTTATGCAGACAAATCACACTTTTTATAAGTTTGAACAAAAAAATCATAACTTGCAGGGATTCAATCGGCTCCAAAGTAAATATCTTTTGAAATAAAGAGGGTAAGATGAAATCTAATGTAGAAGTAACCACAGAAAACAGATTTGCTGAGAATACAATATTGTTTGTAAACAAGGTTATACTTGAATGCCACTGTTGCCTAGGGTTCGTATAACGAACCACGTTGTTCGAAGACAGAATCACAGTGATTCCTGGTCAAGCACTCAAGGCGCTTAAGGATGACTAAAGTAATGTGTTGCGCACTTTGATTTTCCGAACACCAGCATTTTACATTTCGTAGTGTTAAATAGTAACACATTTGACTGGTACAAAGAAAGTAATGTGCAGAGTTCACGTTGTATTGCCATGGAGTCATTAGCAGACCCGGCACGTTTCGATATTTTTATATATTTGGCCAAAAGTAATAAGTTATATCCTCTACTATATCGTTCCTATACACCGAAAATATAAAAGGTCCGAGTACCGAACTTTGTGGAACTCTACTTGGAACGTCTATTCTTCTGATAAAGTGCTGCCAACGTAAACACGGAGGTGTCTCACAGTAAGATAATCCGTTATTCAATCCAGCAACATTCCATTATCATATAAGTTTCAAGAATATTTATTAAAATATCATGGTTAACTCTATAGAAATCTTTGGAAATGTCGTTAAGTGCCTTGGTCCAATCCTCAAGGGTTGTAAAAAGGTTAAATAAACAGCAATGATTTCTTTTGAAACCGCGTTTTGCTGCAGTAAAATTGCTTTTCATTAATTTAGAGATAGCCAAAATGATCGTGAACGGTTTATATTTTGCTGTTCCGTACGGCTATCACCCTTATAAATAGGAGTTATCATGTCTGATCTTCATTGCAGCAGTTTTTTACTTCATGTGTGCAGAGATTATATAAACTTGTGAAAGAATCCGAAAACTGTTTAGTATGTCAAAGGTAATGTTGTCTGCGTGTTGGGAATACTTTTCTTCTTGTTCACATCATTTTTCACCCAACCATATATTCCACAACAGTCACTTCACTTAGTCATTCCAAATGAGGCGAATTTGGTAACACTTGATATGTGAAACAACGCTTCAAATTGAATTCAAGGGATTAAAATATTACTAAACCATCGGCAGTATCTTGGGCAGAGTGAGTCAATCCATTGAGGGTTTTATAGGAAATTTGCCTGGTTTGATTATTGATGTGCTCATTGACTATCTTGCGGAGAAGATTAGGATTCGTTTCCATTCTCTTCACTTATGATAGTCGTGACGTTTTTACATATGTTACAGAATCGCTTCCAAGTTGCTTTCCTACCTAAAGTCTTATAATTTACCAAAATATCTTTATTTATATCTAAACATATCTTAGTCTTACTCCAGACCACACACTTGTAGTTGTGGTTGACATTTGTTTGTATGAACCTCGAGTTTTCGTCAATCTTCCAATTCAAATTATTTAAGAATATACAGTAAAATAAGCGAGAATCCATGAATTCAATCTCTTAAGTGTGTGCGTGCTGGAGACAGATATTTAAGGATTGAAATTGTATTATTCGTAAGAATTTCGTCTGTTCGCTCAATCGTTCCACACTACATAAATAATTGAAGATATGAACCACATTGTCATGCTTTCCCAGCAATGCAAGTTATTGAGTATTATCTACCGCGGCTTGTTATGGCGTTATGACATCGTCAAAAGTTGATGTTTGGCCAAGACCTCATCTTTGATTTGGCTGGTCCACGTTTTTGTGCAGTGAAGCAATTCCAGTAATCTCCTAGAATTTACGCTCAAACATATGCATTGAGTTTTTACTCCTTGGAAACAGATGCATTAGTTTAGAATCGTTCGGAATCAGGAATTGAGGATTCTGGCAGCTTGTGATGTTTTGCAAGAATTCGATTAGTTTATCATTGAACGAGCTTTGTTGAAGGTTATCTGCAAATTTGCCTAACAAACACTTATGTCCATTGATTAGGTTAACTTAACACCAGATCGTATTAGGAAGGCTGAGGTCAGGATCATTGATTAAAAAACACTGCGCTAAACGTTCATAGAAATAGATAAGTGATCTCGACTGAGTAGTGCCATTTTTGTAATCGAGAGCTGAGCATCAGACATGTAGGGCTGAAAGGTGTCTCTGTAACAGCAACCAATCGGGCCCGCAATGTTCAGCTTATCTGCACTATTCATTCGTATATAGACGCTGAATCCTATGTATTTTACACAAGATAGGATCGTTTTAGGTAGCTATTAATCAGACGTGCTATGCAAAGGACGTTTTTCGTTCTTTTCAGTAACATGTTGAGTATCACCAACAAAATTGCAATCTCATTGTGACTGCAAAGGATCTCTGGTTGTTAGTGAGGGAACACGCGTGTGC
Source organism: Atriophallophorus winterbourni (assembly GCA_013407085.1). NCBI lineage: Eukaryota > Metazoa > Platyhelminthes > Trematoda > Plagiorchiida > Microphallidae > Atriophallophorus > Atriophallophorus winterbourni. The sequence continues at coordinate 29,722 of JACCGJ010025091.1, forward strand.
ACGATTAGGCATACATTTGGTGGAAAATTTGGAAAGTATGATTCCCTCCTGGGTACAAATAGCGATAGGCATGCAGGTCTGTGAAAACTTTATCTTCAGTGGACTGGATCTATCGCCATTGTAGTTAACGAATCTTTGGATTCTAAGAGCGTAGCAACTATTGAATAAAGAGATCCCATAGCATCGTTAATATATAACCAATGCCTGATCCTAAAGCTGATACTGCAACAACATTTCAGGGGGCACCGAAGAATAATAAATTACGTGAAGTGGATTGGTCTCGTCAAGTATATTGACCTTTTCTTTTCCAGTAGGGTGTGTCAGCTTGAACTCGGCAGGTCAAAACGAGACAAGAACTGAACAGTTTGACATCGAGGATGACTTCTTTCATCTCAGATTTCGTTCGCAATGTCACACTCAATAGGCGCGGCTGGTCTCACTTTGATGAGCTTTTATAGCCAGTTAATCACGTCTCCGATGTAGGTATTAAATCTTTTCAACTCCATTCCTCTATCTCATGTTCTTGTCTTCTTGGAAAAGATTTATCTGTCGACGCCTGTACATTTTTCATCTTACGCTGATAGCGACAACATTCTTAGCTGAATGAGCGGTAGTGTTGCGTTTTATGAGTTGTTCGGGCCTGCTAACAAGACGATGGAAAATACTGGTTAAATTGTTCACCACTTTCTTCCATGTGAAGAACACAGTTAGCAGGGTTCACTAGGTCCATCTTTATTACACACAGATAATTAATTACAACACCCAGTAAAGAGAGCACGTTTCGTTTTGCCTCCTTGAGCAACATTTATTTTGGGTTGAACTGTGTTGGCAATTGTGTCTACCCAAATTTGTTTCAATGTTTCCCTAATTTTTCGATCACAATTTTCCAAATCCTCTATTCGGGATTCCAGCTTTGCTTCATGGGAAGTATTTGTGTGTTGATCGCTCGGCTGTTTACTTCGAAATTCATCGCTTACGTAGCAAACGCCGTGGAAATCAACGTTGCTAATAAACGATACATCTGCCTGCGTAAGGGCTTCATAACAGTTGGTATGAACTTTAGGCAAGTAACAAAAACATGTACCTTCTTGTTGCACATTTGACACGCATCACGTTCCACCTTCTTTATTTTGGACATGGATGTCATCCTTCCTAAAATGGTTACACTACAGTGATTGATGAGTTAGTGCACTTGGTGGTGCAGTTGTTTATTGATCGATATCCACCGGTAGAGTGAATTCGTTGGATACTAGATTTAACAATTTTATGTGAATCAAGTGTTTGATGGTTGAGGTTTATCACGAAAAACATATTTATTGACTAACGTTTTAATTGCAAGCTATACGCCACACGACGTCCGCGAAACAAGACAAACCTCATTTGCTTAGGATCAATTTTACTAACGAAAGGGACATGAAAAATGTCCTACTCCATTCGAATTTGCTTTGAGCACAAAGTTATTTACACAACCACATATTGGCTGACGTAACTTCGTGAGTAGTACAATGAACACCAAACAGTCGGAATCAAGCAAATTCCATGAGTATTATTCTTCTCGACGTTCTTGAAAATACAAGAGTCACGACGGTTCAAGAAAGAAAAGAGCACCATCGTAAACAGTGGTCATTTATTGCCGATACTATCGGCTCCTCAGATTTTGTAGTCGTCGACACATAATGAATAACTTGCTCGCAAAACTCTCATAGAAAAAGATTGAATTCACTTAAGATTACCTTTACATTCTCAAGTAGTATGTCAGATGCCTTCCGATCCGAAATAAAACTAAACGGTAAAAAAGATTACCTGAATACGTTAAATTATGCAGTCCCAGAGTCGTTCATGCTGTCAAATTGTAGCGCTCCGTTGCAAAATCATCCATAACTGACACAAAGTCGCCAGCGAAAATCACTGCACGGAAACACATTGCACGCAATCACAAAAAGACTTCAGTAAAACACATATCAAAATTCGCGATTTGTTGATGAAGAACGGGTAAACGACTTTCGATTTAAGCTTCGCAGTCACACGAAACAAATGGATGGACAAAACTACCTCTGCTTGGGTTCAACAGAGAAATACTAGAAACGATGTTTCCTGGCAACAATTTTGCACAATTCTCAACAAAGTGAATACTCTCATCAAGTAAGACAAGCAAAATTACCATTTTTTCTCTCTTTAAAAATAGTAGTAATTCCTAAATTGCTATATCGGATTTTCAATGCTCGATCTAGCGTGAAAACAGGGGTGGTTCCTGTTCTTACTGAAAATGGATTAACGGTCACATCAAAGGAAACAGCTGCTGCTCTCGCTCAATTATATGCAAAAGTATTTAGTACAATAGCGATTACATCGACAGAACCATTACTATCATCATTTGTGACTCAACAGCTGACTGACCTTGACATGAAATCATCTATTATAAAAGGACATTTGTGTAGAATAAACCCTGAGAAATTGACTAAAGTGGACGGAATAACCCCGAATATACTGGAATCATGTAGCCAGCAGCTGTGTGAACATTAATGTGAATTAGTAAACATTCTTTATCCGAAGGAGTGCTGCCAACACAGTGGAAAACAGGAGTAATTTCACCTATCTACAAACGTGGTAGATGTTGAGATCCTACAAACTAGAATCCTGTCACCATACTTCCTGTGGTATCCAACATTTAAGAGCATCTAGTGACTGAAAAAACAGTTCATCACTTTTAATCCTAAAATATGCTATCTGTAGCGCAGCATAGGTTTCGTAAAGTTCGCTCATGCTTGACAAACTTGGTAAAGGTGTTAATCGACTGCACCCAAGCGGTTGAGGGAGGAGCTAGCATCCACGCTTGCAATCTGGATATGTCTAAAGCTTTTGACCGAGTTGATTACTTTTGAATACCAGAAAATGTAATGCAGGTGGGTATCAGCGGACAAGTAGTCGTATGGTTTGAAAGTTACCACAGTGAGAGCAGGGCGATCTTTTGAATCAACCGCGTGCAATCACACGTAATTGATCCCTCCAGTGACGTACAGCAAGGTTCAGTCCTCAAGCCAGTACTTTACTTGGTTTGCATCAACGACCTACCAGTGATTCTCTAAAGCAAAGTGATTGTCTTCGCTGATGATATTAAACTTTTGACGCGGATAAAATTAAATGCGGACTTCGAACAGCCGCAATGTGATACAGATGCTCTCTATGAATGGTAGGTACGGAATGAGTTACGATTCAATTTCCAAAAGTGCAAGTTGTTTCAAATTGGTAAGCCATTCCCGTACCAATATCACTTTGGCCAGAAGATGTAGAGCTGTAGAGTCGGAAAAGGATCTAGGAGTCCGAGTTTGCGGCAGACTATATAACATCCTGCATTGTGGGGTCATTTACAAGCGTGCTTTCGAGCTTCTATGTATGCTGCCATAATGAAATCCTACTTCATTTTAACCCTGCGGCAGGCATCGCAAGCTTGGAATCCGTGAGAAAAGGATATATTATTGCTTGATTAAATAAACCATAGTAAAAATAAACTCGTATGTGGTTTCCGAAAAAATAAGGTACGATGAACGATTAAAAAAACTCAGACTCACTACTCAAATTCAAAGAAGCCTTCGAAGTGATGTCATACTAACATACCAAAAATATTAAATACAGCACATCATCTTTAAAACATTCATTCGAATACCGACATGCACGCAGTTACTTAGTGACACTACAAATCACACAATCCAGTATCACCTGTCGCCGATATTTTTATTGTGTACGTGTCTGTTTCTTTTGGAGTGCCCTAGGCAAAACTCTTGTCATCGTTGTTACATAACGATTTAACGACACTTGCGTATTCACTCACGGTAAGTATTCAACTGGACTATACTTGACATTATATGTTTATTTATACCGATTTCCTAAACGATTATTTACTATGATATGCTGTGTGAAGCTATGTGCTTTTTGTGATCATAAATTCTTCAATCTTGAATCTTACAAATGTGAAAACAGGTCAAGTAAAATATGATCCAGATTATAAGCCATGGTTAAACTATAAGTAAAATTTTTGAAAAAAATATACAGAATTAAATTGGAACACGCATATTCGAAACATGCAAAACATACACTTTGCGAAAATATCACCTTAATTTCATAGGAAAAAAACACGCGTATCACGACATCAAAATGATTCTATTTTTATTCAGCACGGTATGAACCACCTCGTAGTACGTCCGAGCGCATGCTATTAAAAAACTTTGATCGATATGCGTACAGCTGTAACATAAATAGTCTGAATTTTACCTATCCAATATTATTCTGATCTACATAAATGTGTCTTTTGAAGGACATAAGCTAAAACACTTGCTTGATGTGTGATAGGAAAGTGAAACGCGGACATGCCTTATCCCTTTACATCCCAAGTTCCAGTATTGATTGTCGGCGCCAAATTTTTTCATAGGTGCTATATTTCTTTGTAATTCCTTACCCCGACATGTGGTGGACTCTATTTGCCTGGCAATGTTTAGAGCGGACTTAGAATTATACATACAAAAGAACATCATGCGTTAGCATTATTTTTCATATTGTCTATTGGTTTTATACAATTACATTTTTGCACATTTTTATTTATACCGTCATCCTGTGGTGTTGTGAGGTAATAATGTTTCAACCACAAATCCGTGAATCCTTGAATGTTTCGCTGGAAGCACTCGATTTGATATTCCACGCTCAAAAGCAGTAAAACAAATATAAGCTATACTATATCAAAATTGAGTGAATAATTGCACATGGCGTTAGCCAGAGTTCGAAGGAAGCCAAGAAGTTGCAAATATGTTAACGAGGATTTATCCTCACTTACATTGAGCTTAATTATCCCCAAATATTGATGAATTGGTGCTAATTTATTTTAATGTCAATAGTAACGAATTTGACGGATTACACAATATTTTTATTGAAATATTCTGGTGTTCTTGCTTTGAACGACATAGATGCAGATTCACTGCACCAACGTTTTTTGTATTATTATTCAGTAAAAGAATTTTTCTGTTATCTGATATCACCTGATATTTTCATGCAACATTCAAGTTAGTAGAATATACTGTGTACATTAATTTTTTTGTTTTCTTTTTCGCAGTGGATAGCTTTCATGCTATCTCGTGTTTTTTACATTGCATCTTGCACAATCATTTTAAAATCGCCATCAAATTATTTTGAGTCTAAAAGAATAATGTCGCAACAATGCAAGCGATGTGTGCATGCGGTTATAACATGCAAGAACATACGTGATGTTTGTCAACTATACAGGTTTATTCAGAAACATGCAAGACTAAAGTTTATTAGATCCTTCGACATGACATGCCAAAAAGTATGAGGAATAAGACTAATGAATTCTCAGTGAATTTTGTTTAACAAGTGTTGCATTCACATATTCGGTTTTCGTGTAAATCTGTTTTATGATATCGCTCTATGATTAGTTGTCATCGCGCAAATTTTGTTGGCATAAGAGTTCATCTTTTTAATGAGTGCAAATTATTGTATTTCCACACGTGTTTTTGGGTAGGCAAATTTATACTTGAATGCTACTGTTACGTATCACATAGCGATACTTGGTCAGGAACTTGAGGCGATAATTTATGACCGAAGTAATGCGTCGCTAACATCACCGCACGGAAAAACCACTACCGGTTTCTGGTTGTTTTCCCTCATCAGGTGGAGACAATATGAATAGTTTCAGTGAGCTCGAAACAGTTGAATATTGGTAAACACGTTATACTTGGATGCCACTGTTGCATAGGTTTCGTACAACGAATCCGATGATGGCAAACACCCAGAAACCGATAGTGGTGTGTAATGAAAATTCGTGTACTCGAATAAAGTCATTTTTCTTCTCCTTCTTTTCTTCTAATGCGGTGGGGTGAGCAACATATTACTTTGGTCTTTTTGTGTATTTCATTTTTTGGCCTGGTTTGGTCGATTTTCTGCATTAACTTATTTTGCAAACAAACGCTGTTCTCTCTCAAGAAACATGCAGTAAGGCTAATAAAGTAACAAACGCTCCCTTAGCATTCACGGATGTAACACGTATACGAGACTTCCGATTATGTTCCACGGTCCCATTGTGTTCTACCTATCTTCTTGGACCTCCGTAGCAAGATTTATGAATAAAATGATTTGTAGAACGTTTATGAATGGCAAGTATCAGTCTTGTCACTTGTACTTTAGACCACTTTCTGCAAGATTTATTATTCACATATTGATTCTACTACCTGTGTATGAATTTCTAGAATTTATTTATGTATGCATATCGGTTTAAATGAATTTTATATTTCAAACGTTTTAAAACTTAGTTATTGTTTGCCGTATGGTTCATGCAAATCACAATGACTTTCTTGACAATCTAAACAATTCAAGCAAACATTGGAAAAATTAAACAAAAATTTGAGCTCGTATGCTGCTGTTGGATGAGGATAATAAAAACAGCTCGCTAAATCAACTGGAAAAGAGGAATGGGAGAATCAAGGTTAAAACGTTAACACTTGACAAAAACGAAGGATTACGGTTTGAATGAAAATGTCATAAATAATTGCAAATTACGAGTATAGTACAATAAATGTTAGCCTCACGAATTCAAATTAATTCAAAGTTTCAATGGTCCAAATAGCAAATAGTTTACACTAACTATGAATTTAAAATATAGGAAAGGCATAAAGACAACACAAATGTTTCATCATTATGGAAAGTCAGCACGTGTATTCAGGTGCGAAATTGGATTTGGCCAATATATACTTGTCAAGTACAACTTTGAACACGTTCAGGCTTGATGCACTAATGATATGTGGCGGCAGAGAGTTCCTTAAAAAACGAACTCCGACTGCAAAGAAAAACCTTCGACAATTTTATCTAGGTGTATAATAATCAACCTGTTGCAATGCGAGCTGCTACCACGTGCTTCTTGCCGATGAAACTGTTGTTCAAGTTGGTGATCCCATGTATGCAGATTGTTGAACAGCCGGATCAAGTCACCTATGACACGATGGTACGATAAGTCAAAAATGCTTAGTGTTGGAATCCACTTCTCATACGGCCTGTCATATAGTCCGGTCACCAATTTTGTAGCGTTGTGGTCGTGTCCTTTTTTGTAACAATGAGTACAATGCTTGAACAGCGTAATTTAATGTTTGTCTTATATACGTGGTAAATATACGTGGACGTATCTGCGTCACACACGGCATTATTTGAGCTTTCAATGACGCACTTTTTGCTGGTCCTCTCATTCGTCGCGAAATATTGAACGCATTAGAATTAATGAAAATGCAGTTTTCTTTATACTTTGCTTTGTAGAAATTAGACCGTTGTTAACCAGCTCAACCGATATGCTCTACGTGATATGGACATTGAATGTGAGTTTTTTCAGCATATTTTTTTGAAAACTTAACCAAAATGTAGGACATGACAAAACACGAATTATGTCATAGTTCAATGCGTTGCTGATTAACAGTGAATCCATGGGATTTTCGCGCATTATAAAACTTCAATCTAATATTTTATTCAAAACTGTTCAGGATCGTGTGATAAACGTCTGTCAAATAATTAATTAATCAATTTATTAATTATTAATTAATTAATTATTAATTAATTAATCAATTAATCAATTGATCAATTATCAATTAAATATTTTTTTGTTGATAATTTACCCGGGTTCCTGATATGAGGTCTATCGCTACTCACAATGTATTAAAACGTTTTGTACACAGCGAAGTTTTGTCAAGCAATCTGACAATATTATTTTTCTCTGATTTTCAAGGCGTCACCCGTTTCGCTAGTACATGATCCGATAGGGAGGACATCCAGCTGTAATAGGATGTTATTATCAATGCGCAGCACATAGTTCACTAAATTGCCTCCTGAATGTAAGGAACAAACTATAAATTTATATTCGATTAGATATAGCACATTTCTTCGATTTGCAAAGTATAAATTCGAACTTGTTTTCAAAATTAAGCTAGATTTAACAAAGAATTTTGTATCCTTTCAAACACTAATTTATTATTATCAGAAGATTGCAGATTGATAGTTCCAACGATAAGCCAAACAACAGATGAATTTTCATATCCGAGAATATGAGAAAATCATTGTATAAATTTTAAGTTCGTTTAAACATTTTACGAACGAATAAGTAATATACGAAAGCAAGTTCAAAATGTGTATTAACGGATAGATATGAATTATTAAATGATGTCTAATTTACTCTAATTTGCAATTGATCAAAATATTTACCTCAGTGTTTATGAGATAGAGTCAAATTGAAAGGAATTTTCTTTGGAATAGTACCGTTTGTCATCCGCCGTTCAGCCATATGTGGTTTCCAATTTTGAGTAGATTCAGTCGGTTCAAAAGTCATGGGTATATCATTTGCCAAAAAACTGATACAGAATTTTAATTTTATCAATATGTTAGCAATGAGAATTATGTGTGAGCAAAGATGCATTTCTTTAAAATAGTGCCCGTGTTTACTCTCAAGTAAACAAATAATATACTGAAAAGAAAATGTTTCACATGCAAAATCATCCATAAAAATATATATTTACATGTGACTGTATTCTCTACTGTCTCGTGAGAAATATTCAGACTCAATTTTAATGTTCAAAAATACACAAAATATCGTTTATTATTTCAATTACACTATCCATAATATGCACAAAGACAGGCGTATGATGGTCAGTTGCATGAAATTATTTAGCGAACTTGTTACTAACAAGTAGTCTCAAAGACGTAAAGCACGTTTGACATGGACTAACTGTTCGCTTCAATATCTGAAATGGCTGGGGCTAAAGACCAAGCCAGCCGAATTCACGATCATTCACGCATTCAATGATACGTATAGAGCATTTCACTTATCCAACATGTAACAGAGGGACAATCACAGTACATGCAATATAATATGGTTGTTTACAAGCAAAGTGTGTGCTAATTCGTGTTACTTTAGCATTGAAATTTATGGATAGAGGACTAAAAGAGCTGAGCGCCGAATTAGTTCATGAAATATCTCTACAAATGAGAATTATTCTGAAGACACAATAATCTTCTAAATTTGCACGGTACAAGAATGTAAATATCCGGAATATACTTTTCAGGAGCCTCAAGGCAATGTACAGACATAAAGTTAAACGACGGTTTTTTCTTGACGCGATATTGCGCGCCCAGCTGATACGTGTAGTGATGAGATTATTCAAGCAACAGCATTATGCATTGTGTAGGGTTATATGATAACACATTCGACTGGGATCAATGAAGTAAGTTGCACGGATTCAGTTGTAATGCAATCGAGTCATTAGCAGTCTGACACGTTTCGTTATTTGTATATCTTCGGCTCACAGTTTCAAGTTATATCCTCTACTATATCGTTCATATAGACCGAGAATAAATGAGGTCCAAGCATCGAGCCTTGTGGAACTCCATCTATGTCGTCTATTGTTCTGGAGAAGTTGCTGTCATTGTGAACACAAAAGTGTCTATCGGTATGATAGTCCCTCATCCAATTCAATAACATTCCCGTTATTCCATAGGTTTTGAGAATTTTCGAAAGAAATTAATGGTCATCTCTATAGAAAGATAAAAAAATGAGGATATAGCAAGCATGTAAATCATCACCTCCGTCGAGTGCCTTGGTTCAATCATCGAACGTTGTAAGAAGATTAAATAAACAGAAAAGATTTCTTCCAAAACCGTTTTGTGCTGCAGTAAAAAAATTTCGGTTTTCAAAATGTTTTCTTATGCGTGCTGTCACAATGCATTCCATTAATTTAGAGATAAGTGGAAGAAGCGTCACATGTCTATTCTTCGCTGTGTCGAACAGCTACCACCTTAGTAAATAGGAGTTATCCTATCTGATATCCATTGTAGTGGTATTTTTACTTCATGTGTTTAGAATTTAAATGAGCTCGTGAAAGAAGCAGTCAAAGCAATGCGACAACTGCAAACTATGTCGGATGGGTAATTTTGTCTGTGCCTTGGGACTACTTTGCTTTTAGTTGGCAAAGTTTACACCCATCCATTTATTCCATAACCGTTATTTCACTTAGTATTTCAAACAAGGCGAATTTGGTAACACTTGATATGTGAATCAAACATTTAAATTAAATTCAATGCAATAAAACTTTACTAAACCATCGGCAGAAACTTGGGAAGAGTGAGTCAATCCATTTTAGGTTTGCACAGAAAATATGTCTGGTTTGATTCTTCAAGTGCTCATTTACTATCTTATGGAGAACCTTTTTATTCCTTTTCATTTCGTAGGAATTCCATGCGATCATCTCTTATCAGAGTCGTGACCTATTTTCATATCTTGAAGAATCGCTTCCAAGTTACTTTCGCACCAAAATTCCTATGATGTACCCAAATATCTCTATTTTAAGCTAACTATTTCTTAGTTCTACTCCAGTTAACAAACTGGTTCCAATTTTGTGGTATAAAACTCGAGATTTCGTCATTTTTGGAATAACAATCTTCATATTATCTAGAAATAAACAGTAATATGAGCAAGAACCCATATATTTAAGCTCTTCAGCGTGTGCTTTCTGGAGACTAATATTTAAGTATTAAATTCATATATTCCGTAAGAATGTTATCTGTTCGCTAAATGGCTTTGCACTACATAAATTATTAAAGACAAGAACCGCATTGTTAATCTTTCCTGGTGGTGCCAGTTATTGATTATCTTCTTCCGCGGCTGGTTTTGGTGTAAAGACAACGTCAATAGTTGAAATTTGCTCAAGACCCCCTCTATGAGTTTGCTGTTCAACGTCGTTGTGCAGCAAAGCAATTTCAATAAACTTCTCCAGCTACTATACCTATTCCACCATGGTATAAAGGGATATATGCGGCATTTTTAGTCCGGTTGACTCTTGAATAGACACGCATTCAGCAGTACATTCTTGATATCATTTTCGCATTATAGTGTGGGATTGAGCTAGCGAGGTTGAACAATATGTGCTGAAGTTGAGTGGCGAGTTAGACATGTCACTTTGTCTGCGATCACATGTTCAATTTGTATGCATGTTCCTGCATATCATTCTCAGCCGTTATGGTGAGTTCTTTTTGCGTATCAAAAAGTCAGATTCTTTACAAATAAAATCATTTGGGGCAAGACTTTGTGAGAATGGTGCAGCAATCTTGTAGTGTACCGCCGATTTGACCATGAGAGTACATCTCTGTAAGAATGTCCTATTTTCGTGCTCTATTTAAGTGATTGCGAAACTTGTTTAACATGTTTTTTTGTCACAACAAATACCTTATGTTCAGATTCCTCAAGTGGCGGATGTGAAATCGTTATATTGATATAATGGTTTACATCAGTGATCACATACGTACTTACATGATATACAAATGTTTCCTCCAAACCTTGAAGGTTCAACTTGAAACTGGCCAATCTATGTTCTAGTTTGGCTTCAAGTCGAATCAGAGGCTAAAGTACGCTACATTTAACATGGATTTTAAACATACAGAACAAACACGTGATGACTTCACTAACCATGGGACTCACCACTTGTACTCACGCTTTGCACGTGACCTAGTAACAAATCTACGTGCCGAGATTCGTCCTTTCAGCTGGGCTGGACGTGACCGCTGTTGCGTACGTCGGCTCCTGGCCCTTGGCACAGAGGTCAAGTTGGTTCCATGTCACTGTCGGGTGAACATTCTTCGCTGCCGCAGCATGATCGATGGAAATTTTGATTTCATTTTGAATCTCGTGATGCGGTCACAAATTTTTATAGCCTGAGGTGGGTTGTTCGTCTGAGTCTTGAGCGTTTAGTAGGTTCATCTATATGGCTGCTTTGGAACTCGTGATTTCGTCATTTAGCAAATAATCCAATATAACTCGTTAACCACACAAGGTAGAATAGTGATACAAGGAAAACAATGCTCCGCTCGACGCGTTCTTTGAAATGATTGCGAAACCCTTAGAATAAATAGAAATGGGAAAAGTTTGCGTTCAGAGCAAACTGAGATCTTTACGCCGATATGACAACTTTGCTGTTGACAATTTGGCAAGAGCAAAGCGAATAAATTCCGACTGATATGATCGCACGTAACGCAGAATTGTTGGAAATGGATTATCTGAGCATTTTATGTGTCTGTATTCTCTACTTTCTGTGAGAAATATACATAATCAATTTTATGTTCAATAACACCCTAAATATCGTTTATTTTTTCAATTTCACTATCCATCATACGCACAAAGACATGCGTATAATGGTCAATTGCAAGAAATTATTTAGCACACTTGTTATTAACAAGTAGTCTGAAAAACGTAAAGCATGTTTAACCTGGACTCACTGTTCGCTTCAATTTTCTGAAATGGCTGGGGCTAAAGACTAAGCCAGCCGAGTTCACGATCATTCACGCATTCAATGTTACGTTTAGAGCACTTCACTTATTCAACGCGTAACAGAGGGACAATCCAATATGATTTGGTTGTTTGCAAGCAAAGTGTGTGATAATTATTGTTACATAAGCATTGAAATTTATGGATAGAGGAATAAAAGAGGTGAGCGCCGAATTAGTTTATGAAATATCTCTACAAATGAGAATTATTCTGAAGACACAATAATCTTCTAAATTTGCACGGTACAATAATGTAAATATCCGGAATATACTTTTAAGGAGACTCAAGACAATGTCCAGACATATAGTTAAACGATGATTTATTTCTGCGATGGTCTTTACGCGATATTGCGTGCCAAGCTGATACGTGTAGTGACGAGATTTTTCAAGCAGCAGCATTTCGCATTGTGTAGGGTTAAATGATAACACATTTGACTGGTATCAACTACGTAAGGTGCACTGATTCCGTTGTAATGCAATCGAGTCATTAGCAGTCTGACACGTTTCGTTATTGTATATCTTCGGCTAACAGTTTCAAGTTATATCCTCTACTATATTGTTCATATAGACCAAGAAAAAAGATGGTTCAATCATCGATCCTAGTGAAACTCCACTTGTGTCGTCTATTCTTTTAGAGAAGTTGCTGCCAAAGTGAACAAGGAAGTGTCTATCAGTATGTTAATCCCTTATCCAATTCAGCAACATTCACGCTATTTCATATGCTTCGAGAATTTTTAATTGAATTTAATGGTTGTCTCTATAGAAAGATTAGGAAATGTCGATATAGCAAGCATGTACATCCTCACATTCGTCGAGTGCCTTGGTTCAATCATCGAACGTTGTAAGAACATTAAATAAACAGAAACGATTTTTTCCAAAACCGTTTTGTGCTGCAGTAAAAATATTTTGGTTTTCAAAATGTTTTCTTATGCGTGCAGTCACAATGCATTCCATTAATTTAGAGATAACTGGAAGAAGCGTCACGGGTCTATACTTTGCTGCAACGAACGCCTATCACCTTAGTAAATAGGAGTTATCCGATCTGCTTTCAAATGTAGTGGTATTTTTATTTCATGTATTCAGAATTAAAATAAGCTCGTGAAAGAAGCAGTCAAAGCAATGCGACACCTGCAAAGTACTACTTTGCTTTTAGTTGGCAAAGTTTACACTCATCCATATATTCCATAACCGTCATTTCACTAAGTATTTCAAACAAAGTGAATTTGGTAACACTTGATACGTGAATCAAAGCTCTAAATTAAAGTCAATGCAATAAAACTTTACTAAACCATCGACAGAATCTTGGGCAGAGTGAGTCATTGCAATAATGGTTTGCACAGAAAATACGTCTGGTTGATTCTTGAGGTGCTCATTAACTATCTTATGAAGAAGCTTATAATTCCTTTTCATTTCGTTGGAATTCCATGCGATCATCTCTTATCAGAGTCGTGACCTTTTTTCATATCTTGAGGAATCGCTTCCAAGTTACTTCCGCACCGAAATTCCTATTATGTACCCAAATATCTCTATTTTAGCTGACTATTTCTTAGTTCTACTCCAGTTAACAAACTGGTAGTTGTGGTTCCAATTTTGTGGTATGAAACTCGTTTTTTCTTCATTTTTGGAATATAATAATCTTCCGATAATTTAGAAATAAACAGTAATATGAGCAAGAATCCATGAATTCAACCTCTTTAGCGTGTGCATCCAGGAGCCTGATATTTAAGGATTAAAATCGTTTATTCCTCAAGAATGTTATCTGTTCGCTAAATGGCTTTGCACTACATAAATTATTAAAGACAAGAACCGCATTGTTAATCTTTCCTGGTGTTCCCAGTTATTGAATATCCTCTACCGCGCTGGTTTTGGTGTAAAGACAACGTCAATAGTTGAAGTTTGGTCAAGACCCCCTCTACGAGTTAGCTGTTCAACGTGGTTGTGCAGCAAAGCAATTTCAATAAACTTCTCCAGCTACTATACATTTTCCACCATGGTACAAAGAGATATATGCGGCATTCTAGTCCGGTTCTCTCTTCAATAGACACAATTTCAGCAGTAGATTCTCGATATCATTTTCGCATTCCAGTGTGAACTTGAGCTAGCGAGGTTGAGCAATATGTGCTGGAGTTAAGTGGTGAGTTAGACGAGTCACTTTGTCTGCGATCACATGTACAATTCACATGCATGTTCGTGCATATCATTCTCAGCCGTTATGGTGAGTTTTTTTTGCGTATCAAAAAGTCAGATTCTTTACAATTAAAATCATTTGGGGTAAGACTTTGTAGGTATGGTGCAGCAGCCTTGCAGTGTACCGCCGATTTGACCATGAGAGTACATCTCTGTAAGAATGTCCTATTTTCGTGCTCTATTTAAGTGATTGCGAAACTTGTTTAACATGTTTTTTTGCCACAACAAATACCTTATGTTCAGATTCCTCAAGTGGCGGATGTGAAATCGTTGTATTGATATAATGGTTTACATCAGTGGTCGCATGCGTACTCACATGATTTACCAATTTTTACTCCAAACCTTGAAGGTTCAACTTCGAACTGGCCATTCTATGTTCTACTTTGGCTTCAAATCGAATCAGGGTGTAAAGTAAGTCACATTTAACATGGATTGTAAACATAAACAGAAAAAACACGTTATGACTTCACTAACCATGGGACTCACCACTTGTACTCACGCTTTGCACGTGACCTAGTAACAAGTCTGAGGGCCGAGATTCGTCCTATCAGCTAATCTGGACGTGTCCGCTGTTGCGTACATCGGCTCCAGGCCCTTGATACAGAGTTCAAGTTGGTTTCATGTCGCTCTCGGGTGAACATTATTCGCTGCCACATCTTGATCGATCGAATTTTGTCCGTATTTTGCATCTGGTCATGCGGTCACACATGTTGACAACCAGAGGAAGGCTTTTCGGCTGTGCGGTGTGCGTTTGTTCGACTCGTAAATATGGCTGCTTCAGAACACATGATTTCGTCATTTAGCAAATAATCCACTATAACTTGTTAACCACACAAGGGAGAACACTGAATCAAGGATCACCGTACTCAGCTCGACACGATAATTGCAATGATCTCAAACATCTTAGAATAGATAGCGTTTGGAAACGTTTGCGTGCGGAGAAATGTACGCCGATATGGCAACTTTGCTGTAAATAATTTAGCAAAAGCAAAACGGATAATATCCTATAGATATGATAGAAAGTCACACGCAATTCTTTGAATGGGATGATCCGAGCAGATTCCGCGAAGATATTAACAAAAGTGTCAGAGGAAAAAAATGCGACTGCACATCAGAATTCTGCTTGTGTGTATTTGCTACTATCTCGTGAGAAATACGCAAACTTATTTATCTTGTTTAAAAGCACGAAGATTTCGTTAGTTTTTTTAATTGCGCAATCCCACGTATGCAGAAATACATACAATATTCTGGTCAAGCTGATTAAATAAATTAGCGCAGTTGTTACTGGCAAGTAGTCTCACAAAATTAAAACACGTTTAACATACACAGCTGAAGTGAAAGCAAAGGCCGGTTGAAAATAACTATCATCTTAGCATTTATTGTTTCCTTCGGAACACATCATTTCTTCACCATGGAATAGAGAGGCAATCATCACACATGGTGGTTATTTGATAGGAATGTGCGTGCTGATTCCTATTACATGTTTACTAAAAATACCGGAATATCGGCCTGTATCTCAGCTCTCACTCACTACAAAAGCGCATGGGTAGAGATTTTTCACGCAGATGTAACTTTTGTGCAAAACGTTAAAAAATAAACAGGTGTAGATTATCATCAAGTGGTCGTCGAGGTAATTAAAACGAGTTTAGTTAAACACAAGTAGAAAATATCGTTATTACAAAACCTAATCTTAAATATGACAGAAGAATTACGTTGCAGAAAGTCGACGTGTTTATTCAGTTTATTTCGTGATTCGATTGTATATAGCTTTGTATATAAACAAATTTAGTGCAGCTTTCCTCGAAGATAGAAATAGTGGATATTTCGTAAACAAAGATATAATTGAAGCCACTGGTAAATTGGCTTTCTAATTCGAACGACGGTGTTATAATAAGGATGTGAGCGACACCATACAATTGTCGTTTTCAATCATTTTGTTCGCTTGACAATAAATAACGTTTTGATTATGTATTTGGTTCGTTATACGAACCCTATTTTACAGTGGCATTCAAGTGTGACCTAGTTTGCGAATACACTTTATCCGCATACATCGAATAAATGATTAACGTTTTGCGAACACAGGGTAATCTGCGAAAGTGTATTTTTGATTGATTGTTTCAAGTGTCGAGGGGCTTAGACGTTATCTGGTTGAAAGAAAAATTGTATATGACTTGCTTAAACGAGTGTCCTCTCATCGATGTTTAAAGAATTATGATTTATGGTGGAAATATGAGGATAGTTACACAATACCATATTATGTAAAAAAAGATAAGTATTTTTTACGGTTGGCAAACATTGGTTGTAAAGTAGGCCTTTAACTTATTAATTTTTAAAGAGGTTTTGCTAAATCACAGCAACGATAGTCCATACTGAAGTCAGCCGAGTAAATTTGCATACAAAGCAAAATTGACTAAATTTTCGTCGGACCTGTTTTTATTTGGTGAATACAGAAATGCTGATGATAAATATTTTCTAAAGAAAACGAGCTTTATAAGTCGAAAATTGGAATAAATCCTAACAGAAATGCAGTATATGAATGACAGTTTACGATTTCAGTTTGGCGATTTGAGCCAATTTCACATGTCTACATGATTGATGAGAAGCCATATGAAATAATCTTCTTTTTACAATTTATTCACCTCAACGTTCTATGCGGTCCAAGGTAGGTTCTACAGTTTGGTAAGAAATCCGATTTACTTACGAATATTTTATTCAAGTAGATTAATGTTATTCCCAATGGAGATTCCCGAAAACATCTGAAAGTTTGCGTAGATGTTCAGAATGGAATAATTTCCCGAGCTAAAATAAGCTCACATAATGTCCAAGTCAGAAATAATAATTTCATATTCTGAAGCTCCTAAAGTACATTGAACAAAAATGTATTTATATTTTTATTCCACATATTTTGATTAAACTTCAAATTTCTCAAAATACAATAACAATAAAAACAGCATATGTCGCTGATGAATTTCTCGCAAGAAGTAATAAAGCATGAAATATGCATAAACATACTAAAAGTGTGAAGATATTAATAAACCATTCCAATGTTTTGCAGTATATGGTAATTTAATTTAATTTTAGAGCTTCAATGTTATTCAAACTTTAAAATTGGTCTTTACTGTAGTTCTCCTGTTCATTCTCAAGTAAAATAAAATGTTTCAAATTTAAAATACCCCTATCAATATATATCTATATATATTTATATATGTATTTTTGGTGCTATGCCGTGAGAAATATTAAAATTTATTTTTTGTTCAACATCGCAAAAATATCATTAATATGTTCATCTGCATAACCCTTCATATGCCCAAAGTTCATCAAACAATTAAACTCAGTTGTTACTAATAAGTAGTGTCACATATTTTAAACATGTTTAACAATGGCTATTTTTCACAACGTATTTTCGTACACGGCTAGGGTGAAAACTAAAACAAGTTGAAATTCAGGATCATTTACGTATTCTATGTTTCTTTTAGGAGACGTTAATAATTCAGTATATATAATAGATGCAATCACAATGCAATCAATATAATATGGTTATTTAGAATTAATGTGTGATCTAATTCGTGTTACTCAAGCATTGACATTTATGCATCGAGAATTACGAGATAATGTGTTTATGAAATATATCTACGAATAAGATTATTCTAACCACAGAATTCTTTTTCAAAATTGCAGCGTATAAGATTTTAATGATGTGTGGAATATTTTGAAAAACATTTTCATTCGTCTGTCACACACAAGTTTTGTTGGAGAGAAAAACACATGCTCTCCATGTACTATTTTTCAATATAGGTGGCTTTGTGTTGATATAAATTTATTTTCACGGTTCTAACAAGATCAACAAATTACAACTTTTGTATCGCACAGAGCATATGAATGTTTTCGGGCATAAATTATTCTAGGTTTACATGAAACAACGCAATAATTAGAAAATCGGTTGAAGATATATTGTGGAATGATTTACTTTAAGATTGTTCATCAAAAAGCGCAATTTAATTAAATGCAAATTCAACACATTACATTAATTAAACCCTCGTATCTGAATAATCAATATGTTGCAACAATTCTATGCCACATTTGCGATAACCAAGGTCGTTTTTTTCAAGAAGTCATTAAAGATTTGAGAATATTTTTTGTTGAGTAATTGAAGCTGACAATAAGTTTAAATACGTATAATGAATTCTCGTCTGCCTCTTGTAGAATCATTATTCGTTTGTATTAATCCAAAATCGTTCGTCATATAAATTCTTTGTCCTATATCAGTGTGGTGGATTTGAGCAACACCAGATATTGGTCGTTTCCACGAGTTATGAGCACTTGGAAGACAGCCACTGTGGGATCAGCTATTTTCTCACTGTTGAATAACTAACTTCACTAAACGTGAACTTAGAAGGCTACCTCATATGCATCTGATTTTCTTCGGATTTCGAACCAGTTTTCCTAAATTTCGATACGATATCACAAGATGATGATGGTTATAGAACGGCGGTGGTAATGATAGAATGCCTCGTGAATAAAACACAACGAGCGTGGTCGAATTATGTTATGCTATAAAGAATCGTATTCCCCAATCTAATATATACAACGGATTATTAAATAGAAAAAAATAGTTCAAGAGACATCGTTTTCCCAGATATTTTAAACATTTTTATAGCTAATTCATGATTTCATTGCTATTCCAGTATAATTTCGAGACTCACTGAATCTAATCTTACTGTCTCCACCTGATGACGCCCAACAGCAAGAATCCAGTAGTGTTGTGTTTGTTAGTGTGATGTGAGCAACACATAACTTCCCTCACCCATACGCGCCTTGGCATGATAGAACAGAATTCACTATATGATTCAGCGTTTGAACAACGTCGTATTTTATGCTAGTTGACAGTGTCATTCAAGTAAAACCTCATTTGACATTTATCCCATTTTTGAAGTCTCACTGATTTTAATCCACTTGTCTGCAATAACTCCGTCAAGAACGGTCCCAAGCCCGTCTGAGAAAGAAGGAGGGTTCGGCTCAGGGCTAGCAACCCTATCCCGTAAAACCTCCATTGCTACGGAAACGATGACAACAGATCCGTGGTTCGGTCATGTCTGCAGGATGGATCCCAGTTCGCATACGAAGGTAGCCATGCACTGACATCCGCAAGGTAAACGAAAAAAAGGACGGCCCAAGGAAACTTGGCGCAGAACGTTGGAACGCGAACTACGTGCACAAGGATTCACGGTGCAGACGGCAACGGAAGCAGCGACAGACCGGAACCACTAGCGTGGAGTTGTCTCCGCCTCATGTGCCACCCGGCACGAAGAGGACTGAATGAAAAATGAAATGAAATTACTGTAAATGATGACGACAAACAGCTAGCATCTCGCATTGGTATGTACGTGCGGGGGATGATAAAACAACACATTTCTCATATCCTGTATACACTCCTTGAGTGCTTCACCAGGAATTAAAATTTTGTTAATGTTTTTTGTCGCGAATATATATATATATATATATATATATATATATATATATATAAACAACTTTTCAAAAATTTCGATACCTACTCCCAATTCAATGGTAGCAGTACAAGACGGTGGTGATGTAAGAATTCCTCATAAATACAACAAAGCGAGCAAGGTCGAATTAGGATATACGATAAACAATCGTTTTTTTCAAATCTAATATATGGAACGGATTACTATATACAGAAAAATAGTTTAAGTGAAATTGTTTTCACGGAGATTTTAAACTTTTTTGAGCTAATTTGTGTTTAAATTGATATTCCATTATAATGTGTTTCGTGATGTCACTTGAAATGATCTTTACATATTAAGCTTTATTCCTTACAAATCATATGTTTACTAAGGCTTAAATTTCAATGATAATAACGAGTTGATTTGCAGGTTGCCTCAAGTTAACAGTTTAGTAGAAGATTAATTGTGCTTGTTCAAACAAGAGCACACTGTTGACCAAATATAACCGGTCTAAGCAGTTTAAGATTTAGATCATACAAATCATATGTTTACTAAGGTGTAAATTTCTATGACATTTACGATTATATTTGCATGTTCCTTCAAGTTAAATGAATGATTGAGCTGGTTCAAACAAGCACATACCGTTACCCAATATGAACCAGTCTAAACATGTTTTGCAAATAAACATGCGTGTAGAATTTCAATTACGAAACAACATCAATTCAAATGTTCTAGTAAAATTAAGTAAATCACCTCAAGGTGAATGTATTGTGTAGTGATTTGGTATGAATTATGAGGTCGGAGTAACGGTTTATGATTATTCATCTTTTACACCTTAGGTACAACATGGTCATCCTTGTTTGCAATCATCCGATACAACCGAGTGGAGAATTATAATATCTACTAATGGAATTCGCTGCAAAAGCTGATTAATCATATTTTATTTCCCTATTCGATACGAGCAATGTGAATCTTTTCGATACAGCAAGTGTATTCTACGCCGCAAACTTTCTCGTACGACTCATATCATTTAACTTAATATGAAATAAGTCATTTCATTTGCTCACTTCATAAGATAATTGACGTTTGGCACGTCAATTAAGAACATTCACCAGGAAAAGTGAATTCTCAAAACTGATGTGCTTTTTTAGGTATCAAGGAGTCCAGTGGTTCTTAGCCCTGTATTGATTCATAATTCCCTTTGATCAAATCTGTACGAATGCTTGAGATCAGCTTCGTGGCGATTCATCTGAAAGAATGCTGAAACAAACTGTTCGAACACTGATACATTATATTTACGTTCTTCGTTTAACTATTTATTTGCTAACTTTCAATTGTTTTGTTAAGGTAACGTGTTTTTGTATATAAAACCATACAAAAATTAGTATATGCATCGCGTTACTTTTCCTATCACTTTGACTGAACTAAAAATAGGCCTCGAGTAAAATATGATTTATTGTGACGTCAATCGCGGGATGAGCATGTGCCCTAGCCTCCTCCCAAAAGAGTTGAAGTAGGTGTTATCATGTGGTCTACTTCAAGTAATTTTAGGATATCTAAAAACATTGAAATAATGAGGTCTAGCCAATTAGTTTAAGGCGATGATCACTTGAAATATAATATGGAGTCAGGGTCATTTAAATTGACTTAACATTAATGAATCGAATCCAAACAGGCTTTTACTTAACTAAGGCTTACATAGTTTGTATTAAATTAAACGTTTACCTTTGAGAAGCTGTACTAAATATTTTTATTTTTGAATTTAGATGATATTTTGCTTGAGAAATGGGCATAGTAATAATCGTTTGATGATGTTTATCGCATCCGTCGTCACATCACAGATGATCCCTTAAATCTATTGTGCAATATGTGAAAACATCGAAAATCTCTCTCCTCATTTAGTTTAGATAACTACATATTTGGATGGTAATTTATCTCATATATTATGAGGTTTATTCGTGCACTTTGTTTATATCAGTTATGTGTAGTAAGAGTGGGATTCTCGTGCAGCACATCGATAGTTTATACATGTAATAATCTGAAGTAAATTGCACTGTAATCGCTTCTGTCCATCAAAACAGTTCGATAATTAAACAATTTATCATGCATTTGCTTTTCGGTTCGAACATGAACATCGACACGAATTAAAATCTAGCTGGATTTGAATGGGCCGAGTATGACTTCAACGACTATGATTTTCATTCAGTTTCAGCTTATCAGCAAAATAAATAAGCATTTTTATGTTCAACTCAGACTCTCGAAATAGGTTTATTTGGTACGAACATTCTTGGGCTCGCAGAAATCCAATTAACCTAAAATACCAGACTGAAGTTAGATATTCCCAAAATTAAACACACGTATATGTATTCTGGATAAGGATTCAGCCGAATTTTTTGTGAGATTTCTAGTTTAATAATTCCTCAATATAAATTGTGAGCAGATTTTATCTCACACTAAGTTCACATACATTCTTCATTCACAAATACATTTTCACTTATAATCCTCATATATTCTTGCATGTCCATTTCATGCCATAGCAGATGCAGGATTAAACGGGTTTGAGCACAAAATCATAAATTGCATGTGTTCAACGCTCTAGTTTGGCGTGAGAATTTAAGCTTATGTTTCCTGACAAAAAATAGTGATGCTTATATTAAGGATGACGCAAGATTTCGATGTGAAAATGTACATACACCTGTTCACTTCAGGAGACGTGAACAGATTCTAGTCAATAGGATGATGCATAATAGTTTTGAAGTACAGTTTGAAATTCGCCGAGGCGTCAAACGAGGGTGTTTTCTTGATTCCACGCTGTTCGGCATTTTCTTTGCTCTGCTACTGAAGCACGCTTTCAGGACGAGGACAGAAATTAATAACCTACGCACGCGAAGTGATGGCAAGCTTTTCAACCTGAACCGATTGAGAACACAAACCAAGGCATGAAATGTGCTAATCCGTGACCTGCTTTTTTGTCGACGATGCAGCATTTATTGCTCACTCCCAAGAGCACCTCCATTCTCGAATGGACTGTTTTTCGTCGACATACATAGTCTTTGGGCTAACAATCAGCACGAGCAAGACCGAAGTCCTTGGTCACAGGACTTTATCGCCTCCCATCTTAACTGTTCGAAACTGTCAGCTCGAACCAGTACATCATTTCACATACCTTGGTTCATCTATTTCGGATAACCTCTCGCTAGACATGGAGATTGATAAGTGGACTTGCAGAGCAGCTGTCATTCTGTCCCGTTTGAACTCTCGTGTTTGAGGTAACCGCAAGCTGACTGTACAGACAAAGATGATGGTTTACAGCATGTACGTACTAAATGCTTTACTGTACGGCAGTGAAACCTGGACCACACAGGCAAGACATGAACGAAAGCTGAATGCTTTCCATCTACGAAGCATCCGTCGTATCTTGAACATATCGTGGATGAAGAAAGTGACTAATGCTGAAGTGCTGTCAAAAGCTGGTCAACAGAGCATGTTAACTCTATTGCGACAGCGCCGCCGGCGCTGGCTAGGGTTATGTCTACAAAATGTAAAATAGTCATATTCCGGAAGATCTACTTTATGGTGAGTTGCAATTAGGATGTCAACCATTGGGAAGACAGAATTTGCGGTACAAAGACGTTTACAAAAGTGATATGAAACCTCTTGGCATTAATCGCGCGTGATAGTAAGAAATTGCTTCTGACCGCTCACTTTAGAGGCATTGTGTTAAGCGTCTTCTGCAAGCTGGGGAGCAGCAGATACAACTCTTGACTGTTGAACGCATATCGCTGCGCCGGCGTGTAACTGACAGTCTACAACAGAGTTCTGACCATTGTTGAAAGCGCTGCGGGAGAGATTTTTCCTCCGACTCGGACTGCTTAGTCATTCAGAAATGTGTAAAATATAAAAATGCATTCGATTTTGATGTACATCCATGGTTGACATCGACCGACGGAGGCCAGCGACAACGACGACAGTTTGAAAAGAACAAATCATTATGTTTTTTCTATGCTCAGCGCACATTATCGATCAACCAAAATCAAGTTTATCAAGTATACCACATAGTTTAAGTTGATGAATGCACGTTCACGATTATTTTCTGCTTACTAAATTTTCATTTATTCTAGAATTTTACTATTCAGCGGGATCATTTTGTCATTACACTTTCATTACAGTACACATTATTCCTGACGATGGAAGCAACATGAATTTCTGATTTCCCGTAGAAATTTTATATACATTGATTCAAATGAGTAATATATGAAACCCAAGGCAGCACAAAAGAAACATTTTTAGAAATATATTCCTGGAAAATAAAACTTACAAAATTGAGGTCTAAAATGGAGTGTTTCACTATACATTCCCAATGTGTCGTATCACACCCCTACGTGCGAATATAAATCATGAAACTCAGAGCTATACAATCTAGGGTGTGATAATTTAGTTAGAGAAAATTTCATGCAAAAAATAATAACACATTTATATAAAACTACTACTCTTCCGGTGACTACAATTCGGTTGGTGGAGTGTATATTTTGTTGAAAATTAACTTTTGTTTCTCATACGTAATTAGGTGTACTGAAGGTTTAGTCTACTGAATAATAGCCGTTCGAGAAAATTTAGGAACATACTGTGCTTTTCCCAAATAGAGTTTACTTTTATATCTAAGTGTTCAGTCAAGTTTATTTGGATAATTTCTGTGAACGATTTCCAAATACCACTTTCGTTTCTTATGTAAAGTTTCGAAGGATGTGATTAGAAATGAGTAACGACAGTAATAATTCTCATCGTATTATATTATATATAACTTGTAAACTCTGTCAAAACATGAGAAGACACAATGTTAATATATTTCTTATTATTTCTCATTCATAGTTTACTCTGAAATTAATTGCGCATTGACCATGTGCGTTCTTGCATCCTCCACAGGCAGTATCGTTCACAAAATGTCACATTTTGCGTTAACAAGACATCAAATCGCACTAATGATAAAACTTTGGAATTGCACGATCATATGATCATACGAGATGCGGTTCATCTGTTTATTTGCACTATTCATCTAAGTGTAACATCAACACAAATTGGCAAACAAATAGACGTGCAAACATGAATCGCAAACATCGTCAAGTAAATCTTAATTATAAACGAAAAATCGCTATCTTTCCATTTCGCTGATTATGCAAATTATCAGGCATTCGATTTCGTTTTCACGAACTTACCTTCAATTATGTAAATCTGGAGTGTATGACTGCGTTTATAACATCAACGAATCTATACATTTGGACACTTCTTGTAAAGGTTTCACACTGTGTATTAATCCATGTACACGAAGTAATATGTTTGAAGCATAATGTCTAAAAACTATAATATGATTGAAATGGTTGAATATATCCACATTCAATGTGATCTCGCGTTCTGGTTTATTGGTACATTTAATGGTGATTTTAATTGCGTATCCATAAAATTCCCGGACAATCGTCAGCAACCATTAAACATTTATTTAAGGATTACATTTTGTAAATTTAACGGTGCTTTCATGTCTGACGTCTTGGCAATCCACATTATTTCATGCGAATCGAACTTTAGAGCGAAATGTAGTCAGACTTAACATAGTCAAACGTAAATACTTGTGAATAAAAAAATTTTGCGGTATATTTTTACGTCTGAACATGTCAAGTTTAAAGGGGGAATGCAGAATACTTGAATAAACTACTCTTATTTGAGTGATGATTATTTAAAATTATACAACAAATATCGAGGTTTCAAAAGAACGGAAAGGTGGATTGATGTTTAAAATGTCTCGGAAGAATAATTATGGTCATTCACCCGACTTGTGAATGGATAAGTTGGATAGGTAAACTGAAGCCCGAGAAACACGTCGATAAAAATGGGTTTATTTGCCCAAACATATGATGTGGCTCTCTAGTCATCATCCTGTAAATCATATTCGTGTTTTGGTTTTTCTTTCCCTGCTATCCCGACTAATAAGTAAGCCTTACTTCACTGCTCAGCAATCAATTGTCGTTATTCTTCACACAACTCAAGATAACAACTTAAACGTTTATCTTCAAATGCATTTGAGCGACTTCCACATTCCACGACAATTCAACACACTAGACTTTTATCGACGCTTGGAGTTGCAACTCACCCCATCTAGCATTTTTTTCAATTTTGTTGGGACGATAGTGTTCGACATTATTTAGAAATGTGCTGGGTTCGTACATTTTTCGTGTATTTCAAACTCGTATGCGACCAAGTGGGATTATGTTAAATATCGGTTTCTTGCTAGATTGTTATTCAACAGTCAGAAATGATTGTCTCAGTTACTTAAAGGAAGAGACTACAAATCGACATTTCGGGCAGTAGTACTCCACGGATTGTTTGATTAAATTTGTATGTTGTCAGTCATATTGACTACAGCGACTTATTCTGATGCAACATCCCGAAATCTGAAAGGAGGTTTTCGCACTTTTTATGCTCAACTCAATTACGTTACTTGATTGTATGCCTGATCCACCTCAACCCAGTTTATTTATGCTTACTATGTTGTCTATTCCGTAAATCTTTAATTTCCACCGTACCCGTAACATATGTGAGGATACATGTAATTGAACATGTTATTCGTACCAACTGTACCCAGCAGTGGCATACAAGCACATTTTTTTAACCATTCTTATAATCCCACTGTACCTACCAGATGAATGAAAACAGCACGAAACCGGTCGTTCGGTGTGTAATGGAGATACATGCAAATAAGCTTTTTTATTCGTGGTCATGGGTTCAAACCCATTCTACATGAGTGGGGACACATGTGATTAAACAGGATGGTCGTAACAAACTTAACCACCAGTGGTTTATAGCGTAACTTGTTTAATATTTTTCCACTGTTTCAAGCGCTTGCAAATCATACTATCACTGTCACTATCTGATGAGCGCAAACAGCAAAGAGAAATGAAAATAATGTGCTTTGCCCCATGTATCTGATTGTTCTGTCGAGCTTATTTGAATAATTTCTGTGAACGATTATCAAATACCAGTCTCGATGACTTCGTTAACATTAACAAAGCTCAATCATATGTTTAATACTTGATGACGGCAAACAGACGGACATCGTTTCTGGAGTGAATATTTAAAGGATATGTGAATAGAAATAATTCACCGCCGTACTTCTTCATCTTGTTTTATTATATGTGACTTTCAAACTCCATCGAAAAATGACAAAACACATGTTACTGTATTTGTTATTAATCTTGTATCAATAAAATTTATCATTCATAGATTATACATGATTTGCGCTGACATTAATTGAGCAGTGAGAATGTGTGCTCTTACATCGCCGGAGTGTGGCCTTGTTCACAGCATTATAAATTAGGTGTTATCAAGACATCAAATCGCACTAATTTTAAAACGTTAGAAATAAGCGATTTTTTGACTATACAGATATGTGGTTCGTTCGTTTAAGAGACATTTGGAGAATATGTTGTTTATGTTTGTGACTACGCATCAGTGCCAAATTCATTGAACTATTAACGAGGTTGATCATGGAAGCTCTGCACTCGAGTTTCACTCTTATTTGAGCTCATCAGCTGTGTATAGCCTCCGATATATCCACTGGAAGCGAACGATATGCACTGCTGATGAGCTCAAATAAGAGCGAACCTCGAGGCCAGTGCTTTAATTATGGACCGTAGTGATAAACTTTGTGAATTGTACATTGGTTAATTTGCACTATTCATCCGAATGTATCCTCACGGAAAACTGAATAAAATACTTACATGCGGACAGTAAACGCACCACTAGTGCAAACATCGTCAAACAAATGTATATTACACAGAAAAATTCGCAATCTAACAAATTCACTAATTGTGTTACTGCTCATTGATTACTTTGTAATATTTTTTGACATCTTAAATTATATGATCAGATTTTGCTCAAATTTAGCCAGAGCATTGTATTACGACACACAAACCCAAAGCTGGCAGAGTATAATATTACTCCCGTGCAAACTCGTTCAAAGTTTCAATTTCGTGTTTTCAATGACGTCAATTGTCCTGTGAGCATGTGTGAGCATGTATCAAACAAGGGCGTTAACTTTTTACTTTTTGTGCAAGTTAGGCAATTTTATGAGTTAAAGTCATTCAAGGTAATTGAAGGATTTGATGGTTCAAAAAGCGACAAGCTTAGTAATAACAATTGGATGTAAAACTTACATGGTTAGTGTATAAAACAAGATACGCAATCAGATTAAACAATATATATACACATAGTCGGAAAACAAGTATACCAAAAGAAACTCGTCTAATGTCGATTCAAATTCATTTAAGCTAGTAAAATGAGGCAATGGTAGAAAGATCAACTATTGCCAGAAAACAGGAACGAGCAGCATAATAATACCTTATATAGTTCAGGCAGGAATGGAGTACAACTATCATATATTCACAGGTCCGATAATTAATCATATCCCTTCGCGTGAATAAACCCTGTAATAGATAGTTGGGGTATGGGATATTTTGTAAGGTATGATATGTTCTACTCTGATTTGTAGATAGGGAAAGTCGAAAAGATTTAGCTGACGTATCTTTCTTCAGAATGTTTGTTTCTGATGCTGTGAATCTAGTTTTGTTGAGCTGTGATAAATTCGCTGCAAATGTTCTATATCCTTCTTGATCCAAGGAGACCATGACTACACAGCATATTCCATGAATGATGTAAAATCTGTATTCATGATAGTTGGGAATATTTTCAGCGAATGTTTCCAAATACTAATTTGAGTAAATTGATGACAGGTTTTGCCACCGTAGAGTCAGTTTCACCTAAGGTGAGTGTTTTAAACTTGAGCATACACAGATACCAAAATCTTTTTCTTCACTTCAATTTTCTTGAAGATATGAACTCATATGTTATGTGAACTATACTTGATTCCCCAAGTTTAAGAATTTTGCATTTGTTTGAGTTAAATGGCAGCTTGTTCTTCAACTGTCAAATGTAAATTGTATCAATAACATTTTGTAAAATTTTGTAAAAAGACATTTTTCTGAGCAACGGATGCAACTACATATCTTTATGTTTTCTGCAAATAAGGAAATGATACGTCAAAAAAGTTCAGGGGATTCATTGACAAAAATCAGAAACTGAATCGGAACGAGCACTTAACATTGCGAAATTCCGCTAGTTGTTGCAATAAGATTTGATAGCGCACCATCGACACGTACCTGGGTAGTGTGATTTCTCGATTTGTCACGTAGCCAATACAACAACCTTCCGTTGATACCAAGCTTTCCAAGCTTTTGCAGTTACAGGTTATGGTTAACAACATCAAATTCTTTGGAAATATATAGGTAGAAGGCATGAATTGTTTACACAAATTCTATCGCTTTTGCCCGAAATTCCAGCTTTTTTAGTAAATTTGATAAACAGGAACAAATCCTTCAAAATTCATGATGTTTCGTCGAAAGAAACTGATTGTTTTCATTAACAGATCGGGAAATATTTGAGACCGATCGTTTATCCATATCACAAAATCTAATTCGTATTTATTGAGCATTTATATATTCCAAAATATTGTTTGGCTATGGGTTCACCGATATCTCTAATACTTGTGAACATGTATCTGATGCATTTCGAGAAGAAAGCCCTAAACAATGAAGGGCTTATAACAAAATTATCGTGGCGCTATGCAGGGGCACTCTTCAATTTTTCGACTGTTTAGCCCAAAATGTAGACGGGATTCTTAAAATGACTGTCTATTAAAAACCGTTCGAAACACATGCAT
>JACCGJ010025092.1:0-17121 GCA_013407085.1 Atriophallophorus winterbourni
AGGGGCGTGCATAATATTGTACATCAGTATGAGGTCACCTCTTAGTCGACGACAGCGAAAGTCGACTTTGATCACTGATCAATTTGTTTGGCACACCACTCCGTCTCCCAGGTGAATTGATCGCATCCTCTGACGTTGCAGCTGACATTACTATTCCCCACTATTTCAATCGCTTACGCTCCTCCATGCGTCAATTACGTGCCATCCTTACTCGCCCATACACCTGTAACGTTTACTTACCAAGTGATTTGCATTCATGCTCTTTTGTTTTTGTTCGAACTGATCATACGCGCAAACCCCTGCAATCCCCGTACACCGGTCCCTTCAAAGTCGTTAGCCGCTGTGACAAATACTTCGTCATCGAACGAAATGGTTCTCGAGATACTTTCGCGATTGATCGATTGAAAGCAGCTTTTATCGAGCCAGTCTGCGATGAAACACCGCCTCAGACTTTCACACCCCAAGTGGTACCCTGGATGTTAACCTTTTCCCTTCAAACCCACCCACTTCTCAGTCGACTTAATCACCGCAACCATGTAAACTCTCTCTTCCATCATCCGACTCACCCTCTCAATTCACAAAATTTGATAAGGACGGAGAGTCAGGTAGCCTGACAAACTTTGCAGACTACGCGAATAATATACTTTCGTTCGAGAGTTCACTCTCTTCTCACGCTCTATGGAGGGAGTATTATGGTGTTCTCAAATTGTATATTTATTACAATAACCCGCATATTTCATATTGTTTTGTTTCAATGGATACATGTAAATAGGTACACAGAGTTGAATACACGATCACGCCGCGCTCGTGTTTGCTTTGGACCAAAGATATGCGTGTGATGCCTGGATTTGTGGCTGTTATTCGTTGCGAACTGTGTACGGTTTATGGCGTTTAAAATCAGAAAGACGTAATTTGGGTAGTGTGAATCTCCGTGGATCAACCGCTTCACACGGAAATTGAGCAGCGTCAAAGCCGAAATAAAAATCTTATTCTTATCCATGTATTTGATATATACGTTTTATTCGACATTAAAACGATATTAATGTCGCGATATGGCCTCATCTTAGGTTCAGCGTATGTAACTAGACTTAGGAAACATTCTAACCGTTGTTGGGCTCCCATTTCATTAAAATTTCTCGACGAAAATTATGCGTTTCATATCCCTAATGATCTACAAGTTTTGACATTTATGCCAAACTTTCCTAATGTTTCGATCAAGCTTGACAACACACCCTTCAACGCAAATGCCTTCGCAAGCCTTCCAACGCAGTGAAACGCTTGGCGGATATAGCCAATTTAATAACCTGAATGTTGTCTGTCATTGATAATTACACATTGCCTTCTGCACCACGAACACCATTTTTGAAAATATAACAATTTCAGGCAACATCCCCTTACGGTTAAACAGAAGTTAAACATTCGTGACACAATGTCAACTCCTGACCCCGATAGCAAAGTTCCCATAAAAATCACTACGGATGTACACTTCACAACTCGACCGCTAGTTCAAACTACAAATATTCTCTGTATTCAGAGCCATTTTGCTTATAATACGAAGTGAAATGCACATCAATGAGATGCATACGGATGGGTGAAACTTTGATGAATAAATACCTCCCAACGGTTTAAACACTTATGATCACGTTCATAGACACTTTTCGGTCATAACTTACCTATTTTGTCCAATTATTCTTTCTCAAAGTGATACTGTTTTTCTTAGCAGCCACATTCTTACTATCCGTTTTCAAGACCATTTACCATTTAGTTACGCTTCATGTCTCCAAGATTTGCTGTTCAACTTGTCGTGCGGCCGCATTATTCTGAGCTCCTGATAATAAGGATATACAGTTCTGACATTTACACGTACGTGCATATATTATACGTCATTGGAATTCTCTCGATGTTAGCTTTCTGGATATACCACTCTCGTAGCAATATTCGATAAATTCGGATTTCTAGCGATTTTCCCATATTGGATCTACGCGTGCAACGGTGTTATTACTCTTCAATTCATCAAAGAGATTAACGTCATCGATATATCTTATTCGTCGCAATCAACTGGTTATATTTTCAAAATCGTGCGATCAACCACCGAAGAGTATCACCGAATTAAATTCTGATTTTGCTCTTTTTCGTGAACACTGATTTTTTTGTCACGCTCACGATATTCATCATCGATCGCTTGACAGAGCCAATGCTTGTGCACACACCACTGAACAGTGCTGCTCACAACTATGACCGGATTACCCTGAAACGAAAACAAAGTGCATCTGGCTGAATGTGTAAGGTTTGCCAAAAGTCGGTAAGTCCTAATGCGAAGTCTGTCACGTGTTACGATTTTCGTCGAACGTTCATGCTAAATGCGACAAATCGTTAACCTCAGAATTGGTATCGATTATAAATGGAGATGTTTATACCGGTGTTTGTTACGTTTGCCAGGCTTGCGAGGCCAAACACACAGTGTCATTCTCGAAGGCGAAATTTCCTGAGGATGAAATTGTGACGCGTCTAAATAGACTGGAATCCAGTATGCAAAAACTGAATGATTTGATAAACAAGGTAATAAAGGCACCATTGTTGCCTGATTTAGAGGTTACTGCCAAAAAGCAGGTAGATAATACATCATACTCGAACAGGCCAACATTTTCCTAGATAACTGCGTGAAACGAGAAAGGACTCAGAAAATCCACCACGAAAATGACTGACTCAAATTATAGAAAATATCCGCGGTGTAAACCGTAGTTTTATATGTACAAACTTGACCGAGTGGCAGAAAAATCTGTTCGAAGCTAAGCAAATACGTGACTTAGCTGAGTGTTATAAACTCTGCAGTCGGATGAGACTGGCCCCAGTTACTCCCTCGTCGATAGTTCCATTAAACATCCACCTGAATTCACCTAACAAGGATGATCCTCGCCTTTTGCGAATAACGCTGCAATCTGCGGAGGACATGGAAAACGTACTATTTAATGCTTACCTTTTAAGAGGTGTTCCAGTGATTACATGTTTTATCCATGCAGACTAACCATAGCAAAGGCGAAACTCGTCGCAGAAATCTCTAGAAATAAGTAATCCGAAAAGTATTGTTATTCTAGGTATTCCGGAAGTTGTCGCTGACGTAACTTTTCAAGAAAAGTCTTAGCACGATCACAAACAGTGTAAACAATTGCTATTAAAATGCCATACTTGTGGATGCGTCTAGGATACCGCGGTCTGCCAAATATGAAGGACAATGTCCTAGCCTTTTAAAGCTGACCTTCATTACAACTGAAGTGACCGATACTATCAAACGTAAATAGAAAGATAATAAAAAACTTACCCCAAAACGTCAAGCTGAGCTCGTCCACGGTTATAGTCGGAAGCAAGCAAACGAATGGTATTGACCCCAGAAGCCTAGTGGTGAGGTCCAAACTGAATGTCATGCGATGGCTCCAAAAACTTGAGCATTCAGACTCCAACCGAGTCGGCCCTTTGATAAGTTTTCATGATTTGAACACCACAAATTTTATAAAATGTTTATATACAAATGCGCAAATTCCTTCGAACAAGTTAGCTGAGCTAACCGAGATATGTTCGCGCTACTCACCTGACATTACAGAAACATGGTATTCTTCCGAATTGATTGAAACGGAGATAGCAATTCCATATATGAATTTGATGAGGAACGATCGAGAGAGAGAAGTGGTGGTGGTGTTGCTTTTCATTAACATAATCGACTCCAGTGCCATCAAAATAGACAACACAGAATTCACGCTCGAGGATACAATTTGGTGTTCTTCAACGCTGATGTCTGGTGGAGTTTGCATTATTGATGTGGTCTATCGGTCCCCTTCATCTACGGAATCGTACAACGAAATGTTGATCTAAGTGCTTCAGCGCTGCACTCGCACACACCAAACAACGACACTTATTATGGGTGATTTTGATCTGTCCACCCTTTAACTCTGGTACATCACGCCCCAAAAACGCAGATACAATGTAGAGAGGTGCTGGTTTTTCAGTGCCGGTTATACAACCATTCACGAATGCACCCGGAGGGAGGTACTGACCGCACTCTGTCTTGGATTTGGCGTTGACATTGGAAGAACAATCTATCTAAGCGATCGAATTCCAAGCTCCGCTGGGTCTTAGTGACCATTCAGTGCTTGTGTTCGACTATGTTAAGGGTACTCAGCAATCGCTTGCTCCGAATGGGATGGTTCGACGGGTAGATAAATTGGCTCTGAGTAAACCGCTCGTACAGAGTTCGCATTTTCAGGCGGACAACATAAGCCCCGACTCGCAATGGAATGAACTTGTAGGTTTTTTGAAACTGAAGATAGACGAGAACTTGTATATCGTTCAGGAAAAGGTGCGTACGTGAACTTCGTTTTTATGTCTGCAGCAAAACTAAAAAGTGGATAGCATTAAGGCGAGCAGGCAACAATACTTCTAACTCTTGGCAACATTTCCGTATGTTACGCAACCAAGTGACTGCAATTATTCGAGGGGATAAAGAAGCACACCAATTTATGCTCCTGTCAAAAAATAAAAAGCAACCCTAAGTTACTATACAAAATCATGAACGCGAAATCGAAAGTCAAACCAGGTTTTTTTCAATCTGAATATTGGAAACCTTACTGAAACAGCGTTGGAACCGCAATTTCTTTGGCAATGTACTACTTTAAAGTGTTTGTGCCAAATGTTTCAGTGGAACATTCTGAGTGTTCAATTGAAACAGGAATCGAAACATTGTGCGATATTTCGATACATCCAGTGATTGTCGCAAGTCATTTGCTCAAACTAAATGTAAGAAAATCCCCAGGAGCGGATGGCATCACACCGGATGTGCTCAAGTTCTCTCACCGTCAGCTTTGTGAACCGCTCTGCAGCCGGTTTAACTATTCGTAGCTTAAGGGAGTGGTACCAAAAGATTGACCGTCCTGCGTGATAACACCTATATTTAAAGGCAGCTGCCGATCTGACGCTGCAAATTATCGTCCCATCACCATTCTACCTGTTATTGCTAAGGTCATGAAACGTATAGTCTCGAAAAGAATGGTTGCACACTTTCAATCGCATAATTTGTTTTCGCCAGCGCAGCATGGATTTCGATCTCACCGATCTCACAAATCTTCTCATAGCATCAGAGGAGTGAACGCAGGAGTTGGATATAAGTTCTTGTATCCACGTGTGTTACCTAGAAATTTCGAAAGCTTTTGACAGAGCCAATCATTATTTGTTTCTTCATAAACGGAGGCGTTTAGGAATATGTGAACCACTCCTCTAATGGTTGTGCGACTATCTCTCAGATTGCGAAGCCCGAGTAAAAGTTGACGGAGTGCTATGCCAAACGTTCAAAACTACCAGTGGTGTCCCACAAAGATCTGTGCTAGGCCCGTTCCTCTTTAGGTAGCACATGAACGATTTAACCGCCATCATATAGTCCAAAATTAATAATGATAAAAATTTGGACGCCAATTAGTTCTGCTGAGGATTGTGAGAAACTACAAATGGATTTGGACAGCGTATCGAATTGGGAAGCCGTGAATGACATGTCATTTAACTTACAGAAATGTAAGATGCTCCATCTTGGCAAGAATGTTCCTTGGAGATATCGATTGGGAACTGAATACCTAACATGGATCTCGTTAGTAAAATATATTGGAGTTTCAATTAGCGGAAACCTGAAGAGCACAGTGCACTCTTAGAATATATATCGACGGGCAAACAGATTGTTAGGTATCTTTCGAAGAATATTTGGAATATACCCTCGGGTAACGTTACCAAGGATAATGAATGTCTATATTCGCCCTACAATGGAGTATGCGGTAGAGGTCTGGTCTTTTTGGCTGTGAAAAGATATTGCTCTCTTCGATAAAATCTATTTTAAAGCAACAAAGTTAGTGATGGTTCTTCGAAATGTTCCGTACACCGTAACAATGCGACGCAGGCGTCTATGCGACTTTACCCAAAGAAGGATACAACGCGACATTATTTTGACTTATAGAATTGTGGCTATTAAAAGACATCCATTAAAACACATACTTGATTTGTGTGACGGGAAAGTGACACGCGAACCTACCTTATCGTTCTACGGTACAATTTCTCGTATTGATTATCGGCGCAATTTTTTCGCCGTACGTGCTATATTTCTTTAAAATTCCCAACCCCAACATGTGGTTGATTCTCCTTGGCTGGCGATTTTTAAAACGAAATCGGACTTGCACTTGCAAACGAACATCATTCGTGAAGCTTGCATTTGATATTCTTTATTGCCTTTATACTATTGTATTTTTCATGTTTTCATCCATACCGTAATCCTGTGATGTTGTAGAGTATTACCTTTTCAAACCATAAATCCTCGAATCCTTGAATCACACGCCATTCGTCTAGTAGCGGCAACCTAAACATAATGTCCTTCACTATATTATCACTACAGTTTTCGCGAGTTTTTTTAAATGTCCGTCATCTATCTCCAGATAGGATAAAGGCGGCTGAAATCGAGTTTCAACATACGATCTGCATCTGGATCATGCGTCAATCTATCAGCTCCTTAGCTTCTCCTCCACATTGGCTGCCATAAAGTAAGGTGTTTGAAAACCCTGCGGTGATTGATGCGCTCTAAATAATATCACTGATCCAGGCCGCGATCATATCCCATGTTTTAATTATTTTGCCTTAAACCTCCTCGAAAAATGTGTGTCCGCCAGGTTTAATTTGGTAAGACCATATAATCAAATCCTAGTTGCCCTGTGAGATATTTTAAAAACTGCAATTGTTAAACATTTTCTACTTATTCCAAAACTCCGCCTGCCATTTAGTCTACGTAACGCAGCGCAAACTTTCTGACGCTTCATTAATTAGGTTTCATAAAGCTTAGATTTTGCTTTTGTTTATATAGATCATGCTTTAACCGCAGTTTTATTCACCGAAAACAAATGCAACATACAAACACCATTTTAGAGCGTTTTCTTGAAAATTGCGAATATATCCAAAGTTCCGTCTAATTTCTCGGTCAATCGATTGATGCTGATGGTATTCAACCCGTCATCGCACAAGCCCAAGCCATTGCCGAGTACTGTCTACCAAAATCTATGAAACGTTTGTGCTGACTTTGGGTATGATGTACACTACTACCGCCATTTTATCCCTTAGTGCACATAAACCCTCAGGCGGCTTAAAGTTTTTTTAAAGGCAATGCTTTCAAGGTACGGTTGATCAAGGCTACCACCTTAAAACATGTTCAAACATAATCCTTGACGCGTCTTCTTTTAACTACCGATGCGTCACAGGTAGCGGTTGTCG
Source organism: Atriophallophorus winterbourni (assembly GCA_013407085.1). NCBI lineage: Eukaryota > Metazoa > Platyhelminthes > Trematoda > Plagiorchiida > Microphallidae > Atriophallophorus > Atriophallophorus winterbourni. The sequence continues at coordinate 7,288 of JACCGJ010025092.1, forward strand.
TTGTTTTCTAACAGCATATTCAGGCGGGAACTCTTATCTATTTATTTTGCTGTTGAACATTTCCGTCATTTTCTAGAGAGTCAAACGTTCACAATCTATACGAAACATAAATCGCTGTTTTATTCTCTACGAAAATCATCACATCGGCATTCCTCACGAGGGTCCGTCACCTAAAATTATCTCTAAGTTTATTACGGACATCCGTAACGACGCCCACGAACTCTCATACCCTGATATCGATCTTCTCGGAATAGCCCGAAATTAGAGACCTACTCTGATTTCGATGAAATCAAGTTTAACTCATCCCTCAAGATCGTCCGTTTGCTATTGTTTAACTGTGCTGAATATAATTTACTGTGACATTCTCACCAGTAAGCAGTGATCTTCCGTACTCCCTTCATATCTGCTGGAAGTTTTAGACTATTCACATGGTTTATCTTACCCGGGAATACGTACTACAATAAAACATAATACTTCGCGTTATACTTGATCTAATATTCGTACTGACATTTTCATTTCTGCTAAACGAACAAAATACTCTGTCATACATAAACCTGCCTAGGCAAATTTAATATTCCCAATTCTCGTTTTCAACATGTTCATGCTGATATATTTATTTTCACTTTACCTCGACTAGGCTAGTGATTTCATATACCACACACTTTTCACGCATATTATTGCATTGTTTCCTGAATAGCTGACCGCTTACCGTGCTAGTGAAGAGAAACCCTACCTTACTTTTCAGATATTCGGAAACAAGAACGTGTGGAAAGTACGAACTGTATACTCGATATCGAAGTGCCGGGTGCTTAACGGCATACCGTCGAAGGAAAACTGGGCGCGAAATTGGCTTTTAGCCACCTTCAGCCCTGTGCAACTTGAACTTGAACTTGAACTTGAACATAGTGGAAATACCAAGAATCCGCAGGAAAGTAAGAAAAAACGTTCACCGGAATAAGTATGTCAAACTCTGAAACCTTTAAATACTAAAAATACTAACAGTGAAATTAGTTTTAAAACTTTCATAGTGAACATTCACATGGTCCCTCAATATTAACCTTCTAGATGACATCGTTGATCCCGCGTCAACAAAATTGGCCCAGAGATGATATCACCCTACTAAACCGTATCTTAAAGAAAAACACGCGAGAAATAAGTCTCCTATTGAAAACAGACTTATATCTCGAACAATCACAACTGAAAATTTTGACTGCACAGCCTGTGGGGGATTTCCCATACCCTGGATCACCACATACTTCGAACTTTAATACTCTTCGGGACATTTACTTTCCCTCATCCCATTATTTTATTCCGTACAATAACAGCTCACATAGTGAATTTCTGTGAAAATGTTTAATTGCCGTTTACATTTATTATTTTAACGAACGTAAAAATTTCCCTGCATATTTGACCTTAAGATTTTCATGACGATTTTATATATTTGGCTGTTTCTAAATTTTTTCAATTATTGATCATGCTAAGCGTGACTTGGATATTCAAGACTAAATCGTTTAGAGATATCGTTGATGAATCAGTCATGTTTTCGCTATTGACGCAGAAACTCCCTGCTGAAATGGCGATACATTTTTTCTGAATCGAAAGCAGAAGGGATACAATCTCGTGTAAGCCTTATCATAGTAATAAACATGGATGACTGCTGACAAAACGAGCCTTGAGAGTAGAGGAACACCGCTCAATCACCATGGGGATCAGCTCCATCCGTCTCAACAAATGCTGATCCAACGCGCTTTGGGTGTGTGTTAGACAGACACTTTCAGCGCCATTCCCAATTCAGAGTGGAGTACCTCAGGAGTCCGTTCTTGACCCGCGTTTATTTTTGATATTTATTAACGACATTTGTAATTACGTCGTTCCACTGTTTCTTTTGTTCGCGGATGATATCACGATTTGGCGGGTCATCAACTTGTAGCGGATAACTCTGGCGTTACGTACGTAAATAAGAATTATTCTAAGTGTTGGATTATGAGGTGTGCGAAATTATGTATAAATATATATAATTATATTTATCTAAGATAAAAAGACACTCAGTATCGCCAACAGACTTACGTAATTCTTGTGTGGTCCATTCGGATTTTTGCTAACAATATATTTGACCCTTGTTATTTCTTCACCGGTGTAATTGCTCGTCGTAGATGAACAAAGCAGTGAATAACCGAAAAGAGAAGAAATGTGCTGAATCAGTAATCTGAAAACACGTAAATAGTGGTTCGGCACCACGTAAGTACTCAGACATTCACGCTGTAGGAAGCGCAATTGTGTGTTCAGTTGATTTAAACAAAACGACACACGGCATCATGATGGAAACATTTTATGGAAATAAACTTACTTTTGGAATTATTAAGTAATTATTTCAAAGGGGAATAACTCCTATATAATTCATCGCCTAGAGCGGTGGCTGTTCAGCCATGCTTGACATCTAATCTACGGTGTGTATTTATGGGGTCGTGCCACGGTACGGCCAGTCCGTGTGCGCGGGGTGTCCGTGTCGTCGTTTATCTTTGCTGTCCGTGAGTGCAGCGGAATTCCATAATGGGTTGAGTTGCTGGCGTGGACGGGGGTGAAATGCTCAAGTCCTCGCGCATCGGCTGCGTATCTGGAGTGAACTAAAAGGGAGATGAGGGAAACGAAATAATGGGGACTGGTTGTGAAGGGATAGCCACAGTCATAGGGGATCCTCGGTCTGTGTTCGGTCGGTCGATGCCGACTGAATCTAAGAGGCCGTTTTGTTTGATGACGAAGGCTGTCGTATGGTGCTTCTAGGGGCCGTTTTACGCGGTCCACCAGCGTGAATACGTAAGGGCACGCCATAAGGTAATTGTCGACGTGACTGGTACGAAAGTAACACGGGTAGGCAGAGCACGTATTTGTCTCATGAAGGCTCGGAGTCGGGAGCGATACGGAGCAGTTTCTTTTTCCATCAGGGGTGTAGAATCAGTCAGCAGTTTGCCGGGTAGTCGCAGAGTGGTCCCGTAAACCATATCAGCTGATGTGCAGCCGATATCCTGTTTCGCGGTATTGCGGATGCCGAGCAGTACCAGTGGCAGTTTGTCTACTTAGGACGCGCTGGATTCGGTGGCGACGATTGCAGCCTTCAATTGACGATGAAATCGTTCAATGAGGCCGTTCGCGGCTGGATGGTAAGCCGTCGTCCGAAAATGTTCGCAACCCAGGAGAGGATTCAGTTCTTCGAAAAGGTGGTACGTGAACTGGGTTCCGTGGTCCGTAGTGATCTGGAACTGGACACAGTATTGCATGATCCAACCAGGGACGAAGGTGCGAGGTACGGTTTCCGAAAATGTATCCGCCAGGGGACACGCTCGGTACCATTGAATGAATCTATCAATGCACGTCAAAAGATGAGTGCACATACGTGATGAGGGTAACGGTACGACCAGATCATTATGTACCTGCCAGAAACGCCCATCTGGAAAAGGGAATTTTCCGGGGATAGAGCGGGTATGGTGATGTACCTTACCATGTTGGCAGGCAAGACACTGTTGTGCCCAACAACGAATGTCGTTTCGCATGCCATGCCAAACATAGCGGTCTGTGATGAGTTTGGTTTCCGCGCGTTTGCTAGGATGGGATATACCGTGCAAGTTATCAAACATCCGTCGATTATTATCGTCGATTAGTCCAAGTGGCGAGTTTTCGGAGGCGAGTAACGGTCGACTGCAGCGCTGAAGGCGTGGATCGAGTCCTTATGGTCGGTATAGATGGTGAATTGACGTCCTTCTAGGATGCGTCGAAAGTGTCTTACTGCGAGATACATCGCAAGTAGTTCTCGGATAAAAGTACTATACCTGGTTTAAACCGGTTTCAGCTTTCGTGAAAAGAAGGAAAGTGGTGCGCACTCGCCATCAATGCCTTGTTGCAGAACGGCACTGACAGCCACTTGAGAAGAGTCTGTTTTTAGCATGGGCTCCACTCCACTGTCCGTGGAGAGATTAGCCAGCGAATTTAGCGCGCTGATGCATGTTTCAACTGATTGAAACGCGGTGATAGCTTCTCTTGTCACGGTAAGCTTCATTGGATTTCCACGCAAACGATCGGTTAACGGTCGGCATTTGTCCGCGCAGTTAGATATGAATCTGCCGTAGAAGTTGATGGATCATAGGAATCGACGTAGCTGACAAAGAGAAGTTAGAGTGGGGTAGCCTTCAATCGCCGAGATTTTCTGCGGAATGCCAGTGATTTCACGAGAATCGATTGTATGTCCCAGGATTTCTAGGGCTGGTCGGCCGAATTTGCATTTTGCCGGGTTAATAACGACATTGTATTCCTGAAGGCGCTGAAAAACCAGTCGAAGATAGTCCAGTGCTGTTCGTGGCTTTCACTAGCGACAAGAATGTCATCGATATACGCAAAGGTGAATGGTAGACCTCGCATGACTTGGTTGATGAAGCGCTGGAATGTTTGAGCGGCGTTTATGAGTCCAAACGGCATGCGAAGTAACTCGTATAGACCGAAAGGTGTCGTGACAGCAGTCTCCGTAACGTCGGGTTTGATGGTAGGCGCGAACAAGATCTATTTTGGAAAAAAATAATAATAATGTATATTCTTGGATACACTAAGTCATGCCATGCATGATCATTTGTTTTCATGAATAAGTACATCAAATAAAACGGTAATTATACAAATGTTGAGGTCAAACATAAATAAATTATTTTTTGGTTGACAACCGTAAAAAATAGTTTGATAACATTTGTACAGATGGTAGCTTGTTCAAAACATAAAGTTGATAGAATATCGGAAAAATAAATGATAAAGGTTCATGTTTTCAACGAATACGACAGTAATTGTTTAAAATGGGTTAATTACAGTTTGGGTAGGTCTGGACCGCAATGTTTATCCATGTATGATGTTCCAAATGTAACTTTAAACGCAGATAATTGTATAAGGAGTTCACTTTATCGGGTCACAGAGGTATGAGTTGCATCGCCCTTTCAAGAATTGCGAGAGTGTATTTTGTTGAATTTCAACAATTCTGAAAAGTAAATTCTCAAGAAAAAAAGTTATATGTCACTTTAAAAAATTTTTATTGCTGAAAAAAAATATTAAAAGCCTTTTATGCCGTATAAGTATAAATTATCTATAGTTGTATTAATTAGAAATAGCTTACCTAATTTTTCCGGAGATAAAAAAGAGTTGAGTTGCTTTTTGAATTCAGTCTGTGAAGTGCTCAATCTTATATTATTAGGAAGTAAATTCCATAAACGAGAATATTTATAAATAAAGAAGTCTTTTCGTATACGATTGTGGATTTTCGGTATACATATTTTGTTTTTTGTGTCGAAGATTATATACTTCAGAGTTTTTGAAATCTAATTGTAAATCAATGTCGATCATATCTTTTTTCAATATTCTGTAAAAGAGTATAAGATTTTGTTTTATTCTTCGAAACCATAATGGTTCCAATCCTAGGATCTGACATCTTTCCTTATATGAGTGCTTATCCGAACTGGTGGTAATGGATCGTGTGAAAGAACGTTGGATTCCTTCTAAAGCATAGCTATCAGACCGAGTAATGTTACTAGATATAATGTTGCAGTAATCTAATAAAGGTAGTGTATGTAACTTGTAAAGTTCCAGCTTGCACTGAGGCAGAGAGATGAATCTATGAAGTAAACCTATATTCTTTTTGTTTTAGAAATTAAGTAGCAAATTTGTTCATGAAATGTAAGTGATCCAGAATATCGATAACCTAAATCACGTACACATTGTGCTGGTTGTAATGGTGTATTATTTAGGATGATCGAATCTTTCGGTATGATACAGTTGAAATTTATGAAGGTTGATTTATTGGTGGAGAACTCAAGACCGTTTCGAATACTCCATTGAAGTAGAGCATCCAGGTCTTGGTTCAATTTCGATATAAAATCGTTAGTCTGGTTAGAAGGAAATGCTATGGCGACTTTTATATCATCTGCAAATAAAAAGATCTTACAGTGTGTTATGACAGATAGTATATCGTTGATAAATATTAAGAAGAGTAGTGGACCTAGAACGCTTCCTTGTATAACTCCGCTTGGAATTGGCAAAGTTCTAGAACGGTAGCCATTTATATCTACCGAAAAGGTGCGACCAGTGAGAAAAGATTTGAACCACGAAAGTAGGTTTCCAGTAATACCTACAGCAGATAATTTTGCGAGGAGTAGATTATGTGGGACTCTGTCGAACGCTTTCATAATATCAATGAATACAACTATGACTCCAAGGTTTGAATCTAGTGATTGTGTCACGTAATTTAAAAATTCTAGTTGACAAGTGATGCAAGATTTTCTGTTGAGAAATCCGTGCTGGTTTGATGTGAAATAGTTTGGCGTCAAGTATGCTAGGGTGGCCTGTCTGACAAGCTTCTCAAATATTCTAGCTAGAAGTGGTGTGTGATTAATGGGTCGATAATTGGTAACTGTATGTAGTGATCCGGACTTATGTCGCGGAATGACAACGGAATGTTTCCATTCTAAGAGGAAAGTCTCTCTTCACGTATGACGTTTACTCAGTTTTGCTACTTTTATAATCAATTCATCCTAAATTCAACTGTGGTAGTAAACGAGGTCAACGTTAAAATTTGATTCTTACGATATTTTGATATTCTTGTGGGAATCCGAGATATTTAAAGTTTATCACAAGAACTTTTATTCTATTTTTAATGTACTTGAACATACTACGACTCGTAAATCTGCAAAAGTATATCATGAAGCATCGACTGCAATGAAGCCTCAAGAGAATGCAGGCTCCGCTGCTCTTGTGATTCTTGTCTTGTTTCTTCGAAACAGGTCGCTAATAACGCTAAAGCTGTTCCATATGAAACATGCTCAATATGGATGCCTATTCGATGTTGTGGAATAAAGCCGGAGATGTATCGTAGGCTTCAGAAAAATTCATGCGATATTATTTCCACTTTATGTAAGATGAGCCTTCCACCGACTCGTTTTAAGCTCGCAGGTACTCCGCTTCAAGTTTACACGGCTTCTGCTAAGAACTCTGAAGGTCTTAATGAGGGTTGTAAATAATGGCTCACCCTCCAAAGAGGATACCCACTACACATCTTTTGCACCGCAAGTTTGCGTGCAATCGGAATATGTACGCAATTTTGGGGAGGTATTTTCCTACCCTGTAATCCGTCAAACAGATAGAGTTAGTCTTGCCGGTGCCAAAAACGTGCATCAACCCAAATAGGTCAAGGAACTACCACAGCCTGATAAGGCAATCAAGAAAAATGACCAGAGCTTTACCACTGATGAGAGTAGATGATCCTGCATCATTTGTCTCAATGCGCCGGAGCAAACAGTTGCTCTTACGATACACAGGGTTGAACATTAACGCGATTTTTTAAAATATGCGCAGGCCCTTATTTTCGACTAAGAAAAAATGGTATAATGATCCCAACAGCGTTTCGTCTATACCGCATGACAGCGCCAAGTGAACACCCCAGAGCGGTAAAGATTGTGTTAGACTCCCTTGAACAATTGACCTCATTGCTGAAGGATACTCACAGGTTGAAGGGTAGTAAATCTCGAATCCTGTGTGATCTCTCTACGGAAGATCGTGTGAAAATGCGAAAAGCAACTCAGGTGATTAGCGAGCGCATAGCCGCAGGTGAAACTAACTTGCGCATGGTGGATTTTCGGGTTGTGATGATGAGGCCAAACGTTCGTTGGGAGCTCCTGAAGAAAGGAATCTGGAGGGATCTGAATCTTTAAAAGTGATTTATTATAATGCGTTGAGTTCGAGAAACAAACTGGATGAATTCTTCGAGCGGATTATTGCGATCATTGCGATAATGGAAACCAGGCTCTCCCCTGAGCAGGATGATATCTGGCTGGCCCTAGCTGGATATAATCTCATTCGCGCAGATCGAACAGACGCTAGGATCACTGGTCGGGTTGTTTTATACTTCCAACAACATATTTCCTTCGAAGCGTTCGCTTATTTCGAGCAGACCGCCGATATGTGTGAGAGCTTATGGTGCCGTATAAGGACAACGCTTCATTTGCTACAGTAGGTGTCGTTCATCGTTTTCCTATCACTCAGGCAGATACATTGATATCACAGAACTGTCAGTATGGTTGAATCTCAAACTTCTTGATTATTACCGATTTCAATGCTCATAGTATTAATTTGACATCGCTAGAGGATGCTTCTGGGTCATTCAAGCAGGTCTTATTGGACGCTGTGGTTGATGTGGGCCTCGTGCATTATGTTTCCTATCTAATCAGAGTAAGCCCTACTGGGTTGCAGTCCATTTTGCACTTGATATTCAATCCAACGCAGTCCGATATTACTCAGCTTCGGACTGAAGCTCCATTAGGCTGTAGTGGTCAGGCCAACTTGAGTTTTATTTGAAAATTCAACACTGGCTAGGAACCAGATCCATTTCCCTGAAGGGATTTTTGGAATGCAGATGCTGATAGGTTATAGGAATGTGATGCTGATGTTGCTTCATCTCTCGATTGGTCAGTCGATCAATCATCTGATGTTGAAAATCGTTGTCTGGTGATCCGGAATAATATCTGGACAATTATTAGGATGGCTGTTCCGTTGTTGACATGTCGTCGTAAGGCGAAATGCTCCCCTTGGTTTCACAAGGAGTTTCAGAAACCTTTGCGGCAACATCAAAAGCTCCTCTCAATATTCGTAAGCAGGAAGAACTCCACTGACTATAACAATTATAGGCAAGCTAGAAACATCTGAACGGCATGGAAATGCAGAAGGATTATGTTGTACGAGCAGCGAATGTTTTACGAGTCTACTTGTGTACCAAAACGTTTATTCGCATACATTGGTCCTTGCAAAAAGGCATATCCATATATCTATAATTTGATAGATACTATCAAGGGTCAGACATTACTGAGGATGGTTTGGAAGCTTGAGTCCTAGTTAAGCAACATGCACCTGTGTACTGTCTGGAAGACATTGAACACTCTCATGTTGGAACAGTTAGGCACACAATCCGCGCCAGGACCAGACGTTATTGATCCGTTGGTTTTACAACCACTGTCAGACGTGTTGTGAGATCCGATTGTCAGGTTGTTTAACAAAATCTGTTACGTTCGGTGTCTTTGCCACAAAATTGGAAACATGGTATAAGTAAATCAATGTTTATGAGTAGGGACCCTAGTTGTCCAACTAATTACAGACCCGTCATATTGACTTTTTTAACGGATAAATCTTTAGAGAAGTCGCTCAAAAGGAAAATAGAGATCTTTCTTTTGTTGTGTGGGCGTTAGTGTCTAAAACAACATGGATTCACCAAAACTTTCTCGTGCGCAAGTAATCTACTTCTGGACCGAGAAATGTGGTGTGCTTCGACTGATTCTGATCAAGCGATCGATGTCGTTTTTATTGACTTCAGTAAGGCGTTTGATAGAGTGCCATACCTCCGATTGCTCGTGAAGTTGGAGTGTCTGGGTACTCAAGGTTGTCTTGTAAAGTCGATCGAATCAATCAATTCAGAAAAAAGAGAAAAAAGAATATTGTTTCAGAAACTAAGAGAAACAGAAAATAACTAGATGGTGAAAGTCTGAAGAAATTCATTTTTTCGGAATCGTGTGAAGCACACAATTATATCGTTTTAATATTTCATGTAAAAATATTTTTAATTGCAAGGTTGAATAAGAATACGAATTAATATTTTTTCCATATACTTCGGTGGAATTTCAAACAATTTTTTGTCATGTTGCGTTGAAAAGCAAATTTGGAATTTATCAAGTTGAATAAATAGTAAGCAAGTGATCAATGTATTTTGTTGTTAGTTTTTTTCACTTAAAAATTTCATCTAATATCCAATATTCAGTTGATATAAAA
>JACCGJ010025093.1:0-13453 GCA_013407085.1 Atriophallophorus winterbourni
GGTCCAACCATTAAATCGAACGGACACTTCCGTTTTGCAGCTTCAAGTTTACAACAATTTTGCGAACTAGTATGAAAAAGTTATTGCGTGCGGATATTATGCTGCATTTTTGCATGTTAATTTGATATCTCAAAAGTTGATCATTATTTACCCATATCTCAGATACTGAAATTTAGTAACGTTGGAAGATGACCGAAAGTACATTTACCAATCTTTGTGTTGTGACCAAAGACATGAGCATGCCCGGTTTGTGTCTGTACCTATATGACTACAAACATTCAACTATTGTGATTGGTCGTATACTACACTTTCCTTTGCCCGATACACTCAAATCTCAGTACTATGCCACTCGTTGGGACCGAGCAAGAATGGCATAGTAGCGAGAGTGGCATAGTAACGAGGTGGCATAGTACCGAGATTTGACTGTATTATTAATCGTTGTTAATGTTTGGACGAATACAATTTGCTTTATCACGTGACTGCGTGTTCTTACTGCTGTAAAACACACGGGTTCTATGGATGTTCCCTTATCGAAGCAAATCGAGGTCACTGGCGATGTTCCGCACGAATCTGTCCTTGGACGTATATTGTTTCTGATCTACCGGGATAATTTTCCCAAATTAAATGAGTGCAACATGGTTTGGTTTGCTAATTACATGCAAAGTAGTGGCAAAATAATTTCAATAAGGATGGATTTCTGTTTCCAAATAAAAGAAATGCACAGCGTGACTGGGAAATCCGGCACAAACTGCCGTTTAAATTCTAAAAGTTCAAAATGACGCACATTGGGCTCGATTTTATTCATTGGTTATTCGTCCAAACATGAGCATATACCTTTAACTGATACAACTACAATAATGTATTGAGTGTCTGAAAATAGCCTACAGTGTAAAGCTCTATCCAAACTAGCGTCTTGTCCACTGGGCATTTTACTGCGGATCATTGGATCTTTTCATCAGTAATTTGATTTCGACGGTATAAGGCATTCTTACAGGCCAGCATTTGTGTAAAGCATATTACAGGACCGCGCTGCTGAATTCCGGGGTACTGACCCTAACGGTTGCACACTGACAATGAACATCAAAGTTTATTGATAGTGCTCAAAATCTGCCATGCACCAGGTGACCGAATCAATTGGATCTGAAGGAAAATTGTAGGCGACGTGAGATTTAACGCGAAACGTATCGTACGCCATTTTGCAAATCCCAAACTTTAAACGTATTGATACATTCCGAAACCATCTCGCTTAAATTTCAGAATAGAGTAATTTAACAGGCCAATACTTGAGTAAAGCATCGAAAGTCATTTTATAGGTTTCATTCTGTAAACGTATTGTTTCTTTGTTTGATTTCAAAATAGGTGCCTTTCACTGGCCAACATTCGATTCCAAAGATAACAAGCTGTAGATAAAAAGCGCTGTAGCGTAAAAAAAACATAGGACCTCGTTATAAGCAATTAATATATATATGTATATATATTATATATATATATATATATATAATATTATATATATAATTCTAATATATAGATTATAATACTATATATATATATATAATTAAAGTTGAGGCGTTGGGAAGATCGACACTTCTTGTAGTTAGATAAAAAAATGTCATTGCTCGGTATGATGGAAAAATATTCGCTAGGATAAATTTCGTGTAATATAAATGGGATTTAGAGTGGAATTACTACGCATAAATACATCAAGTTTGCTACTGAAAATCCTTTCAATAGATGATTGTACATCTGACTGCAGGGAGTTGGATAAGAAACAAACGCGCACCAAATAGAAGAACCGACAGCATTTCCGTTGAGAATGTGGAATATCAAATACCAGTGGGTGAGTACGTTTTGACCGGAGGCAAAATAGATGCATTTTGAGATAATTATTTTATAAGTTAGGATTAGATCCAATCGAACCCGTCTGCGAGGCAGTGTATCAAATTAAGATACACCAGTAAATCTTCATATGGTAGGTTGAGGAGACAGCCAACCATTTCAGTTGCTCTGTGATAAATCCTCTCGAGCAGCTTCATGTCCTTTTATAGCCAAGGTGCCTAAGCTTGCACTGGGTAATCCATCACGGGGTTAGTATACGTACTTATGACCATGAGGAATGTTTCACGGGAAAACGTCCAAAAATACGCCGAAGCATACCTAGAATGCTGCTAGCTCGTTTGTACGTTGCATGCTATTCTTAAGACTTCCACTAATCCACACGTCGAGCTCCTTTTCTTTTGTTGTCCATTCCAGTTGTTGCGACCCCAGGAGAATGGAAAATCTTTACCTATTTGCAACATTTTGCACTTTCTAAAGTTGAATATAAGCTTGTTTCGCTCTGACCAGCTGTTTAATATACCCAAATCGCCTTGTAAGCGCAAACGGTCCACGCTTGATTCGCATTGAAAGTTTAGCATCATTCGCAAATAGAACCATTTTGGCAGTGACAAGTTTCAGAAGGTTGTTGATGAAGACCAGTAAGAGAACCGGATCAAGTATCGAACCTTGTAGGACACCGCTAGTAGCTCCGACTTCCTTAGACATCACACCATCGATACGTACAGTTGCCTTGCAATCACGGAAACAGCTTCTCAGCCAGGTAAGAAGGCACCCATCAATACCAGCATCCAGTAGCTTGCTCCGGAGTATAGAATGGTCCACACAATCAAACGCCTTTGATATGTCCAAGTAACATGCATGCACGCAACTACCCTCATTCACTGCCTGCGTCCAGTCGTCCATTGTCTCCAGCAGGTTAGTCAAGCATGACTAAGCTGTTCAGCCTTTCGCAAACTCTCTTTACGCATCGGAGCATCTTGTGGAGTTACGGGATGTAGCGTTGGGTTTAGGATGGTTTCAATTTTAGTGATTTATTGTGGGCATTTACTATGGACTCCAATGTTTCCTCAAATTTTTGAGAACAGTTCTCTAAGTATTTGATTAGATCTTTTAGATGTCCTGATTGTGATACATTGGTCTCGGCACCGTTTAACGGCTTTGTTCTACAGACGCTGCACACATTACAGACACCTGGAAGTCCAGCATTATTAACAAAGACAACTGCCGCTTTAGTCAAAACTTTATCGCAATCAGTATGTACCATAGTAGTACCACATATAATACATGTTTACTTTCGATTTCAACCTTACCCCCTTTTGCAAATTTTAAACAAATCACGCGTAGTTTTCTTGGGTCTTGACATCCGATAGCAGTTGAGGTCAAGGTCGTTTGATCGTTGAATGTGGGTTCAGATGATGAACGAATTCTCCAACACACACGAAAACAACAGTGCCCATCAAAGTAATCTGTGTTAGCTTACACTGTATCCAATGGGAAGACCTGTCACGGAGATCAGATCAGTTGGGCGACCACAACAGATGTTGTTGGCTCCCACACAACTGGTCGGGCACACGAATCTACCCAAATATGCCAGTTTCGAGTAAGATTCATGAACGCTTAATTGCGATCGGTCAAACGGTGGATGGCAGCCCAGGTCGTAAGACGCGGGACTACAATGGTTGGGGATTCAAGTCTCACCCATTAATAAGCTCAAATAAGAATGAAACTCATGTCCAGTGCTTTTATTATGGACCGATGTGATCAAATTTGTGAATATTTAAAAGGGTTTAGATAGCCTCCACGAAAACACAAAGGTGAATGATGGTGGTCCCCAGCAAGTCAAAACAGCGACAACAAATTTTGCGCGCTCACAAAATTTTCACTGTGATGTAGAAATAGGAACTTCCGAAATATTGATCACCTGACACTAAAATGATTGGGTCTAATAGATCTCTTCAAGAGAACTCGAATGTTGTAATAATGATAGAATGAGCTAGTGACGAGTAATCTTCACAAGTATCAGAACACAAAATTATGAGTCTGCACGTTCAGGTAGTCAACGATATTTCTATGTGAAAATATATAAAAATTTAGGGATTAAAACAGATGATTTATCTTGAGAAACATAACATTGCCTCACACGTTCCTCCGTGAAATTTCACAGATTTTACCTACTCAAATAGTAGCTAGTAGTGTTAGGAGTGATTACATACATACGGTTCAGTTTTGTTGTAACCGTTGCGCAAAATCTTGTGCTACCTAGTCTAAGACTGGGTGTTGAAGTCTAATCAGTAATTTTGTTATTTTGATCATTTCGAAACCCTATAAATTTTTAAGTCTGTCGAAAATAATGAAAACAGCATTAATCTGTTCCTGTGCTGCCCCAAAATAAAATCTCTATCATGCTGTTACACCAATGCTCAGGGCTCTCTGGGCAAGTTCACTGAACTTTATTCACGCGTGACCGCAGCGTCTTGGGATTTGATTACAGTGACAGAAACCTGGTTGAGTAATTCCGTACAAGATTCTAAACTCACCATCCCACACACGATTTACAGAAAGGATCGGGCAAAAAAGGTGGCGGTGTCCTCCTCTACTTACACGAAAGTATCAATTGTACTGTGCTTTTCTCCCCTAAGCTAGACGTCCCAGATACATTGTTTTGCTCTATTGACCCGAACTAAAACCGTAGGTGCTTGTTAGCATTGATTTATCGCTCCCCTTCATCATCATATGTTGCTGACATTGTACTTTCTAATACAATACGTTTTGCATTGAAGTTCTTTTATTCAAATTCGCTCCTCCTCGGTGATTTTAATGTGCCGACACTTGCCACACACATTACGCGTGACGATTCATTTAAAAGCTTTCTTTAAGAAATAATGACTTGCACCCCTCTTTACAACCATGTGCAACAACCAACGCGATTTCGATCTGAACAAACCCCATCTAGCCTGGACCTCATACTTACAAACAAAGAACTCATGATAGAATCTGTTTCCTATACAGCTCCAGTCGGATTGAGTGATCATGTTGTCATGACATTTGATTATTTTTATCAATACGAACCAGCAGGAAATACTCAACGAACGTATACAACTGTGAACTATGACTTACTTCGAGCTCTTACTACTGCAAATCGATGGGATTTTCTTGAACTCAAATCAGCTAAGGAAATCTGGGAATCGTTTTACAGCCAACTTCGTGTTATCATTGACTTATCATCGAAGGTGAAAATAATATCCAGCAAACAGCGTCCGAAGAAGCCTCTCAAAAGCAGTACTCGGAAATGGATGTGTAAGCGTGACAATGCCTGGTTCAAATACTTGGACGATCCGTCTGGGATAACTTGGTGCTACTACACGTTATTGCGGAATAAGTGTATCTGCCTCATTCGAAAAGACAGAAAAGATTACCAAATCAGTCTTGTCGAAAAATTCATTGTAAATCCCAAAGCATTGTATAAACACGTCAACGACCTCCGGAATGTTAAAATGGGAATACCGCCACTGGCCTCTGGTACTGGAATAATGACGTCATTTAAAGATTGTGCAAACGTATTCCGACAACAATAGACCAATAGACAATCCTTAAACTGTCAGCTGCACCCTGCCAATTCTTCACAGGGTGGAATTTCCCGCAACGTCGTTCAAACAAAATTAATGACGATGAGGAAAACAGGTTCACCCGGTATAGACAATATACACGCAAACATTCTGCACAATCTATCTTCCGAGTTGGCAATACCGACGTCTGACGTGTTCACAATAATTTTCGGACTGAGCTTTGTGCCAGAGACTTGGAAAAGTGTCCTGATTAGTCAAATATACAATGGTGGCGAGAGAAAGAAATCCGTTAAACTATCGTCCGATAGCGTTACTACCAGTGCTATCGAAAGTAATGGAGTCCGTCATTGCTGATGCCTTGCGGAATCACTTTGAGATTAATAATTTAATCTCCGAGGCACAGCATGGATTCAGGAAAAAACGATCTTGCCTGACAAACTTACTATTAGCAAAAGAAGCTTGGTCTGAGCTACTGGATGCCGGCAACTACGTTGACGTGGTTTATATCGATTTCTCAAAGCTTTCGATCGTGTCAATCACGAAATACTTTTGTCGAAACTACTTACATACGGAGCACAGAGTAAACTCAATGCATGGATTAAAGAATGGTTAATATCTCGTGAGATGTACGTGAGAGTCTAAAATGAACTATCCGAGTCGATTAAAGTTGCCAGTGGTGTCCCTCAAGGATTAGTCCTCGGATCGCTTTTGTTTTTAATATATATATATATATATATAAGTTCAGATTGAAAAAATTCGCCACAAATAACAACAAGTGTGAACTCGAAGTAAGAACATCGATACGGTGATAAAGCCTATTGGAAAATTGTGATTTGATATTGATTTTACATGGTACAACTAGTTCTTACAAAAAGCTAGTTGATTTGTATGTTTGATACATGGATGCTACGTCTCGTATCAACAATTGCTAAGTGGATAACATGTTCTTGTTTACTTACCATCTGCGCAATATACGAATGGAAGATGTAGGGCTTTCACATACGGAGCATCAATCGCACTTTGACCATGTATACATATAGTAATATGAGCAGATTTGCTCTCTGAAGCTAGTTGTTAGAGCATGTCCACTTTATGACGACTGGCTAGATTATGAAAATAGCCATATTCCAAAGATCTGCTCTATGGGAAGTAAAAATCAGGGCGACGACCTTTGTTACATCATGCATAGGGTACAAAATGACATTCTATTAAAATATGAAAACTGTAGACGTTAATTCAACGCCCTGAGAAAAACTGATCGTAATCATTCACTTTGAAGTCATATTATAAAGCGTGCAGACGCCATCAAACAACTGATTCAAATCCATTTTAATGGTTGAAAAAGCATATAGCTTTACAGAAAACCACAGAATAATATGGGAACGACGAATTATATAACAAGCAAAAATGGGATTTTGTTGCTCATTGAGCAGTTCACGAATCAGTTAAAAATCCAAATGGTAGAAAATGTTTTCGTTTCACAGGAATTGGAGTGTATAGTTAATTCGATGCAAGGGTTATGGGTCAAAAAGGCATCACGACTTCTGTTAAACGTGTTTTGATATGGAGAGTTCACAATATACTCCGGTAGATTGTTCCACATAAAACAAACTTGCACGGCAAAACTGTCATCTACAGTTGAGTCTTGAGTGAGGGACAGTCAAGGTTAATGTGTGATCCCTTGTCTCATTCTAGCCCCGTAGATTAAATAAGCATTGTAAAAGGTGATTTGCGGTAGTCAAGCCAAATCAAGTCCCATTGGAGACGACGACGTGGATGATTGAATAATTTTAGGGATGTGATTCACTCATTTGAAGGCTTCCGACTGAACCCAGCGACAAGTGTAGTAGCTCGATGGTATACTGTTTGTAAAGTCTCAGCATCTTTTTTATGCATATTCCATCTTGGGTCTAACGTACGTATTGATTACATGGGGAACCGACTGTTTTGAGAACCTCCAAAAAATTCTTATTAGATGTCACAAATTCCATGAGCGAGTAACGGTTACCGCTTTTGAGTATGTGCAACAAATTGTAAACCCCGAATATGACTGAATAGTCGCTGTAGAGTACGAGATAAACATGCGATTGTGAATCACACCAGAGGTGGATCGACAGAGACGAACAACAACAAACTTTTGGTTTGTATAATGATCTTAAAAATATCATTTTATTCCCGAAAATGCAAACACCCACAGATTAGCTTCTCTCCGAAAATTGACATTGTGGAATACAACAGATATCGTGATTAGACCGGTTCATCGATAACCAACCTGAGCAGAACCGTATACATGTTTAATAAAAAATAAAGAAACACTGTGCGCTCACATGGGTAACAGTTTTGCGAACAGGATGCTATCATTTTGAGGAGATATGAGAAGATAGTAATCAAAGCAGAAATGCCGGACATACGCGTTTAGAGACAATTAGTTGATAATCATTTATTTCCTTGGATAGGAGCAGCAGCAACTCAACGTGATACCGATTTCCTATTTTCTGCTTGTTATTGATCAGATCTATTTTCATTTCTTTGTTCATATAATGTAGTGCCAAACACTGATTTTATTGGAAACACTGCAACGCGAACGAGCTACGTTGAATGCATCGTGAGTACATCGCTTTACAGGGGATTGTGATCTACGCTTGGAAAATATGTATGCGTATGTTCGGAAGAAGACTTAGTGGGGAAACAGATGAATATCGTAACAAAGCCTACATTGATTAGAGATAATATAATCGAAAAGAACACACTACTGGCGAGCCTACTTACATACAGTGAGCTAATCCACGAGGAGCGAATCTGAATAATTAATTATAAAATATGATCACAAACGGAAGATTTTGTGCACATATTTACCCAAAGCCGTGTCAGCAACGGCTTAAGCCACATATAGAGGCCCTCTGTTTAAAGCATGAAAACTTCTTCAACTAGTGTGGGAATTCTAATTCCGTAATCTCCCCGGACTACCACTACGCACAACGCAAACGTTTTTTAACGAGTAGCCAGTGCCCATAACATTAAAACTAACATGCCCATCCTATCGACATTTATCCAACGGAAAATGCCCATCACTGTGAATAAATATGCCTTATTCGAGATGGAAAATAATGCGCAAAAATATTTTGAAGTATCTTAACTCTACCCTTGAGATAGGGTATGGCCTCTGAAATTTAAAAATATGGTGACGACTGCCAATCGCATAAAAACTTGCCTTGTATATTCTCATGCAATGCAAGCAAGCAACTTTACTAAAGGCGCACATGGCAGTAAAATATTAGCGCAAGAACTACAAAAAACCGAATAGCAGGAATCGATCTGATTAATTAAACAACACATATATAATTCGGCACCAAGCCTTTGGGCCCCATAGGGTTAATGATGATTTCCAGTTTCTTTGTCGCCAGGCATCACTTCAATAAAATGCACACAGTAACTAAATTTACGTTAGAAATAAAGCGTGTGGAACGTTGATTTGAGCAGGTTCATTGGTATTGCTTTCGTTCAAGCTTTCTTGGAGATATTGCCACATCTCTTCACGAAGCATCAAGAAACAAAGTCTCTCACAAGTCACTGGTAACACATTGTCCGGCAGTCTGGGTCAACCTTGTATACCACTGAAATTTACACTCTTTTTCCGTTATATTTCGACAAAAATCATGTGTCTATGCCGACGGGATACAAATTACGACGCGCACCAATTGAAAGATTTACTCAACGCCGTTCTTTACTATCAACATCAACTGTAACGATTTTGTTGCACTAGTCGAAAGCGTTTTCAAAAGGAACACAAAAACAATCGTGTAGCATTCAACTCGAAACAAACGGTAAAATCCGTAATAGTTAGATTGTACGCATCAAAATTAAGACCATAGAGAAGCAACCGTGTCCTACCAGGAGTGATAATATACAGGATGAAACAACAGCTGATGTAAATTTTAAGTTTGACTTGCTGTTAGGCTTATGTCATTTACAAGGTGTAAGATAAATGGTGAAAACGAACTTAAAAATTGAACGAAATACAACCTACACGTTCTAACTACAAAGCATATTGACCAAAATAGGTATCACGTGAGAAGCTTCAGGAAGTATTAACCAGGACAATCAATTATAGCATGGGAATACCTAGCAAAGGACGAAAAATACCAGTCGGATTAAGTCGTTAAGTCGGCGAAATAGTACAAAGAATGCAATATTGGTCCAATGAGGTCATTTTAAGCCAACCAATTACGAGAAGCGATTTTGATTCACCTCAGTTAAGACACACTTTCGGTATGAACGATGGTAAGCGTTTCAATATTTCTGCTGTTAATTAAAGAACATTAACTGTTCATCAATCTCTCACTCCGGCCATCTATTTTTTTATCTGATTCATTGTCAATTCGGCGTACACAGCTCCACAAGTAGATCTTGCTGCCACGTTCTGTGCGAGACGATCGGAAATCCAAATTGTATGGATAACCAACATCAGGCGAATTTCAAACATTACACTGCGATGGATGCAACTGCAACCCAGATGCTCTCCTTGTTTCGTCAGTTTGGATTTTGGTACATCCTACACGATTTCAAACGTGGAGCCGAATACAATCTACGATATTGAGGTGTTGATTAAGAGTAAATTTTCAGAGGAAGGAGCAAACGCTTGGACTAGCGTGGGCACGTATAATGCAATGGTAAGTCTAGCTTTTTGTTGGTGATCTATAACATTAGGGTATCTCTACTAATCAGACAATAGAGACCCATAGGTCCAATACGAAGGACAATTTTTCCCACTAGACGGCGAGCTATGCGGTCGCAGTTAGTTTTCCGTCGACAGTGGGTACCCATTTTATGCCCGGTAACCAAGCACGGCTTTTGCATATCTGCAACCGTGGTGGAATCAGAAGGAACTTTCATATTAAAAGACGCACGTGGTAACCACTACAAAACTGCGGCTCATCAAGTTAGCGTCAAAATATAGAAGATATGCTACTTGTATACTCAAAATTGCACAATTTAGTCTTCGGGTGATTTTCCACTCAACGTGTCATTGCCACATCCATCAGACAGGCATTCAGATTTAGTAGGCTTGAATTTCCGAACATGTTGTGGAGTAGTATAAATAGCAGCAATCTCCACCCAGTCTTAGAAGTGCAAAAGCATAACAACCATCAAACCGAAAACCAGTCACTGTAATATATTAGGTGGCGCAACCTTCTACCTTTATCATTAATCGGGGCCTGTTGGACGGGTGATAAACCGTTAGTAGCTGTAGTATGAAACTTGGGCGGTTAAACTGCAACAGCGGCTGTTCATTTTGTAGAAAACCGAAGGGGAATGTTGGGCAGGACGTAAAACGTAATGAGCACCTATGCTAAGACTAATTCGGTAGAAAATTGCGTACTGTACCAATGCGTAATTGACGTCCTTACAAGTTTATTAGAATAAAGAATTGTCTGTGTAGCGTTGAAACATTTCCAATAGATTGTATTTCGTTTTATCAATTTAGGTTAGATAAATAGCCCCAAATCTGCTACGTTGACGAACTTTATCGATGGTTGAAATAATGATGACAAACGACGTTTTAGTTTAAGCTACTGAACGATCGTTTAGTTGGTAACTATCAACAATAAATTGATTACAACTCGCGTGAATTACGAGAAAATCACTAGCTAGTTTTGCAGTGAGAGATATCGTGTTCGACTAAAGGACGTACCGACCTAAAACCTCAAACAACCGCAGTGGGTTTGAGTATGGTCAAGCAAAAGTCAATTATTGCAAACTAACATATTCTTCGTGCTCATCTACACAAGAAAGATCCCGAAATCACTAAGCAACAAGGGATTACAGACTAATCGAAGTATGTCAATCGATTTAATCTTACAAGGAATACCATAATTTACGAGTTAGTGTATGTAGAAAATATAACAACACAATAAGATTGAACCAGAAGTAGTGAACGAAGTTGCACGAAAACAAATCGTTTCGATTGATTGCTATAAAATCCGTTTTTCTTCGTCTAACGAATTGGAGAATTGAGTACAGTGAATCGATAGAAAACAATTTTTGCTTCAGCTATCTATCTAATGAATATCCACCATTTTATTTTGTAACAAAGGTGAAAGTGCACTCTGTAGCAGGTCAACAGAGCACTACCTATGCTGGCTGAGTTGTCGATAGAACGGAAAACGATATTATTCCCAAAGGGTTTCCAAAACAAGGGTGCGAGATGCATTTTCAGATTTTTTTATAGTTTGACGTCATTCTCGGTTGATTCATTGGCAATTTATCATTACACGTACTATAAGTGGTGTAAGAGCATATTAAAATATTTCAGAGGGTAGGGTTATTAAAAAGGTTGGGAACCACTGGTCTATAGTGTTGAAATCAAGAGGTAGATTTTTGGACAGGCAGCATTTACAAGTGGTATGAAAGCTGGTTACACTGATTTTGGGTGAACTTGTTATTGACCGTTCAAAGTTAAGGTACAGCGAAGCATTATATTCAAGTTGAAAAAGTGCATGCGGTACTTTCGGTTGCAGAACGGAGAGTACACCCACAGTGCAAACGCCGCCAATCAACTGAGCACTGTTTATAGCTGTGGGAGACGTACATCCATGGTCGACATCCACCGAAGGAGCCCAACAAGATCGTTTCATGCTAAGCAACTAGAGCTCACTACAAAATATTAATTGTGATTTGATACAGTTTGGGAAAGCAAAATCACGCGTATTCGGTTGAAGCCTAATCAACAACGCATTGTGCAAGTATATAATCAGAATAACAATCAGGCTAAACATCTAAAGTTTCACAATCTCGCTGCCTGTGATTCTCCGTTGCATTTCCACAAGTTTTCCATTTGTTTAAAAATTGATCACACACTGGACACGAAATAAATTTTTCTACCAAGAGAGTTTTTTATAACTATGATATAGAAATAGAATACTTTTAACGGAGTCCAAAGATTACATGACTTGTTCATGCTATTGTTTCAAAGTTTGCAGTGATTTCAGGACTGTTTATTTTTTGACTACGTAAACACGGCGAAGATGGCATGCTCAGTAAACAAACAGACAAGCGTTAGAATCAAAACCCGTATAGAATATAACATTAAAGCTGACTGCAGCCACCTTCAACATTAAAAGGATTGTCCCAAAGAACGCAGCCGGTGATTACGGATAACGATAACCAAGAACACACTAACAGATGTAGGCGTTGCCAGCGCTCCACAACTGTTTGTTGGAGGTGTGTGTGAAAGCAATTTCAATTTATCCATGCCGCCATTTCACTTAAATAGTTTGACGGTTGTGGTCAGATCGTCTGCAATCAGTGCTGATGTGTTCAACACATTTAAAAACAAAAACACGAAGTAGTTGACCTACTGCAATGCAGTTGACCTATAACCACATTCGCCATAAGCCCAATTCCTATGATAAGGATAATGCGAACTAAAAAAGCCTTCATTGCACCGAGCACCAAAATCGAGAAAAATTTTACCCATCTCCTATTTTCCTGCAGAGCATGGACAGAACGGAGAACGCCAAAGGACCGGGACAATGAAACTTTATGCGTGTAGCAATAATGTTTTTAAAATACAATTCAGACAGACCGTGAGTTTTGATGACATCAGTGACAGACGGACGGATAATAGGTGTGCTGAACATGCCGGGAGATAGACTCGCTGTTTCATAAAATATCGGATATACTTCGAACTCGACAGAGTAAGCAAAACCCTATACATTCAGATCTCTTGAATTAATAGTTCTAATTCTGTTTCCGGAAGATTAACATCAGGATGATAAAACAATGTTTGGGAACGTAACCCAAACTGCCTATCAAAGCGAAGAACCCGAATGACACTAAAGCCTGACCATAATTTAGAAATTATGGCGAGTGAGTTGGCGGTCATAATTTTAGAGCTGTAACGATGCTACTGAAAAAGGCCGAGTGTTACTTAAGGGGACTCGATTATGAAGTATTGCGATGGTTTGTATACCTTCATGACCCGAGCTATGCTAGGTGGCTGCAGCTCCAAATATAGCTCGATCGAATAGGTCGCCTGATCCTAATACCAC
>JACCGJ010025095.1:0-14599 GCA_013407085.1 Atriophallophorus winterbourni
TTCTGACCAGCACAAAACCCAGTCTGCTATTCCCGTTTGGCACCCAAGCCATAAAGCAAGATATAGGCGGATGAGTATCTATGGAGTCAATGGAACGTGACAGAATGTCACAGAAATTGCACCGTCCTTTTTAAAAATCGGAGCAGTTACAGATTCTCTCCAATAGATCTGAACGCGTTCAGCCCATATGTTGGATAACTTCTTTCGGCCAATAATCATAGAGAGCTTATATAACTAGCTTCAGTAACACAATACATGTTGCTTTGTGCTACAACCGAGAAGCTGCGGGACGCGAAAACTAACAACAAACGCCGAAATAATGAGAGAAGGTTTTCGGTCACTTGTTAAACCAGACCGTCGTCAAAACCTTTCAGGTGAAAGTGCGGGAGCTAAATAACATTTATGAAGTCGGTGTTCAACAATGTATTTTAAAATGTTTTTGTGCGATCGAGGAATCATAGTCATGAAAAAAGAAAGTTTGAAATGTATCGGTGGGAGCAAACGCTTCGCTGCTGACCAAACTCACATGTCGGCGTAAACATGTTACATTTATTTGTCTTGTTCTACATACGTCATTTTGTGATCACACTATAAAATACAGACCATGTCCAATGTAGCACACAGGGGACATTGTACTTTGGAATTCTCCTTAAAACGCTTCATTCCGGCATTGTTCTCTTATCTTCACTGTTGGGTTGACAACTAACCAACGATGGATAGTAGCTAACGACTTCTTCTGTTACAGCATCCTTTCATTCATACTTAGGAGGAGCATAAAAGTAATTGGTGAAGAATCTAGCATTACAATAGTTCTGATTAGGTGCCACATATCAACACAAAAATTAAATTCGGCGAGCTGGATTATCAGAAGTGAACATGACGCTATCAGCTTATCGGGTGGAGTGAGGCACGTGTCTATATTCTGATTACGATTTATTCGGTGCAAACCTCTTGTTCTGATTGTTGGTGAAACCCAGAAAGTTTAAAAAGCAGCTGAGTGAACCCACAGTTCTCGTTAAGTTTAAAATCAGATTTACTTTTCATCTTACTACCTTCAACCAATGTTGCATCAATGATGCCGTAGATACCATCAAACTACCCGTGAGTGTTTGTCATTGAGCTGAATTCACGTGGTCAATCCTCAGTCATTGAGGGTATCGGTTGTGAAAATAAAAATGGGTTCCTCAAAGCCAGTTTGCATTGGCCAACCCCTGACAGACCTACTGAAGCTGGACAAAAAGCAATTCCGAATGGACGAGTCAGGTACATGTCGAAAATTAATTATATCCCTGGATTCAAGAACGAGGTTGCCGACGCCTGGCCCAGATCTTCCATTGACACCATCAATGTCAGCCCCACGGTTGATTTGAAAGAACTGGACAAACTTCCGAGCAAACAGAAAAATTTCTTCGAGCAGTTGTCCAAAACCAAATTGAAGATCGAACGACTCTCGTTAGATGGAACACGCGAGACAATAATCTGCGACACAAGGACAAGTACACCACGACCAGTCGTCGCCGAAGCGTATGGAATAGTCATATTCGACTCTTTTCACAATATGTCGCACCCAGGTGTACGCATCACGCAACGTCTAATCGCAGAGCGCTTCGTGTGGCCAGGAATGAACACGGTAGTGTGGGAGATGGCCAAGCCTATCTTGTCAAAAAAGCCAAAGTCCAACGCCACATACGGAGCCCAATCGGAACATACGACGACAACTGCACGCGTTTCAGCAATGTTCATATCGACATCGTCGGAACGATGCCAATCTCAAAAGACCGACGATATCTCCTGACGTGTGTAGATCGATACACGCGTTGGCCGGTAGCTGTAAACATCCAGGATATCAATTCAGAAACGGTAGCGAGAAAATTTGTCGCACATTGAATTGCTAATTACGGCACACACGGAATCGTGACGACAGATCGCGATGCGCAATTCCAATCGAAGCTATTCCAGGACCTCACAAGGCTGCTCGAAACGAAACGAATTCGAAAGACAGCTTATCGCTCCGCAGCAAATAGGAAGGTTGGACGGATGCACAGACAGTTAAAGGCATCCATCATGACAGGTTAAGAACTACCCAACGGTGAATAGAACGCAACGAATGTTTCTGTTACATTATTCCTTCGTTGATACTTAGGAGGATCGTAATTGGTAAAGAATCTAACAACACAAGTTCTAATCAGTTGTCATGATCAACACGAGCATTACATTCAGCGTGCTGGTTTATCAGAAAGTTTAAAAAGAATGAACCTACAAGTTCTTAATGAGTTTAACATCACGTTCGGTTTTCATCTTATTAGCTTCAACCAAGGTTGCATCAAAAATTCCGTAACTACAACCAAACGAACCGCGATAGTTTGGCATTGAGTTGAATTCACGTACTCAATCATTGATGGGATCGATTGTAACAATCAAATGGGCTTCTCAAAGCCGTTTGCATTGGCAGGCAAATTTGTTAAATCCATGGATGTGATCAATCTAGGGAATAAAAATCATTATTCCCTGCCATGTGGTTATATTCAATGTTAAAGGGTTTAGGAGAAAAACCGGAGCCGGAGTCTTTTAACGCAGTTCGAAGTTCTATTGAACTTTGTCTAGACGAAACAGTCAAAAAGCACCGAAGTGTGTCAGTTATATCAATGCTCTGGTCGTTCATAACTTTACAGATAAACGATTGCTTGAAGTAGAGTGTTGCTCCCCCGCCATCACCTAAACGTTTACGCCAGAATAGAGACCTGCTGTGCAAAGAGAGTTCCTTTTCAGACAATGTGGTAACTGTTATTGCAACTATGTCTGGGGTCGTTTCATTACAAATCTCGGACATCTCGGTTAATTTGCTTATAAGGCTGTTTGCGTTTGTATAGATGCAATTAATCGTATGTTTCGTGTGTAAACTGATGTTATTTGTCCGAATTCTCTGGAGTCGGACTTCACAAGTAGTGATGAATCATGTGGTATGCGATGATGACCGATCCATCTGAATAGTCAGTGCCTGGGATTATAAAACATATGAGTTTTTATTTCTCGCCGACCGCTTGAATCAGAAGTGAAACATTACCCAAAACCTGTTTCAAAAGACTGCGCTCAAATTCCTTTGCATTATGAATACAAGATCGATCCCAAACAAAATCCCATCGATTGCTGACTCCTACAAGCCCTGTGTTCGAAAATTGACACGCGAGTTGGTGAGAACAGCGGAATATGAAGCCAGATGGATGAACCACCGCATCTTCAACATTCGTTGCTAATGGATCTGGTGGTATAACCTCCGGATAATTATCGAAAATTGACAAAGGCGGTCGCGATCGCATCCAAAGCGTTCTTGAAACAAAGGATCGACTCGGCCAATGAAACCTTACTGGCCGCTAGATCAAAAGCTTTAAAAATGATGTCAAAACTGTGAGTAGAATATCTGAAGTGCACACATCTTGCAATATATCGTTGTCCAAAGTTCAGTGAGAACTTTCACTCCAACTATGGTAGATTAGCCTATATAAGACAGGTGGAGTCGAGAACACACCAATGTTTTTAGTAATATTTCACCTAGTTTTGAATCTTGAGTTGCCCGAGCGCTCACAACGCGCAATAGTATAACTATTAGGTCGGGTACTCAAGGTTTAAAAATGCGGTCCATTGAAGTGATTCGTCAAATTACTTTAAGGCTAAATGATTGGCAGCAGCATTCACATGAGCCAAGTCGTTTTTAAGAAAAGTAAAAGATAGTGGATTATGCGTACGTGGATGAAAGATTTACTTAATATACACTGCGTTAGTTAATTCAGACAAGATTATGCATGATTTATTTTGTAGATGGGAATGGATTGAGAATTCATATACAGAAAACTCATACAATCACCACAACAACTCTGTGCGAAAAAATAATAGGTAAACGAAGTAACTTTACAAAACCGTCATGCATGTTCCCAAGGATAATCTAGTAAACACCGTCGGCAAATAAGTTTAAGCAAATTCATCATATCGCTAGCAGCCATATCTGATGACGTTAGGACAGGATTTCGATCCTACTTGGGTACTTGTGTAGAATCTAAGCATTATTTAGTCGGTGCTAAACCCTGACACGTTTGGGCGAAGTCAAGAAAGTTTGGAAAGTACGTAAGACGAGACGTCAGTAGCATTTTCCGGAACACCTAGATGTACAACACATCTTGCATTACATTGTTCCTCACATTTTAGTTGCGGCTACCGCACTCACTATGGTAGATCAGCATGGTGGAGCGCGGGACACTTTCAAGATAATACGCATTTGGGAGCATGTTTTCAATGTTGTTCACATATTGCAGAGTACTTCTTAGAAGACGAGGTTCATCTTTGTGAACAGAGTTCAAATTGCTTTTCAGGAACAACCAAACCAAACATATTGGAATGAGCATTAACCGCTTATTTTTCTAACCATGTTCCGTTGAACCTGAATTAAGTTGTTCATTTGCAACACTAGTATGCGATACAACCTTTAGAAAAACTCCAGACTACAGCACACAGGACATACAACATATAAGCCCTGCCAATTTTGTACAGCGACTGCGTTCAGCAATGCAGTGTGCAGCATAACCCAACGCGTCAGCATATCTGAGATAGCTACGTTCCGGTGAATCTATCCAATTATTCAGATGTGTTGGCTAGAGAAGACAGGGTATGCAAGTCATTGGGGTCTCCATAAATGACGGCCCGATTGAATTAATCAAGCGTAGACCCATGTTAGACGTTACTGATATCCGCGACGAAAAGAAAACTATATTTATCAACCGACACAAACTTGCATTTATTGACGGCAAAGCAGGTGCAGACAAGGGCCAAACAAAACTTATTCAACAAGATCCCAGTAGCAGAATACAGGAAGATGAGCGTACCAAAAGATATGGACGCTAGTTTCAATCTTCGAGTAACTATGCTATATATCAATTAGAACCGATAGTTCGTGGCGTTTTGATGTTTTATTTTAAGTTTTATTAAAACCCCAAACATGCTGGAATAGAAACGAACACCATTAATTAAAGATATTTTCGATACACTAAAATTTCTCCATTGACTGAACGACAGTATTTCCGAATTTCCACTCAAACCGCACTTAAACGCTGGGTAGCGAGATTTGGCTATCGCGCGTAGACCGGGTGTTTTTGGGGACCATCGAATCACAATTTTTAATCCGAACGATGGCAGCCAGTAACTGGTGGGAGCTGTGTAGCAGACTGTGACTCCACATAACTTATTGTACACATAATTCGCTTTACCTTTTCTTTTGCTTTATTCTATTCAACCTGTGGCATGGGTACGTCAATTTTCCCACGTATCCTGTCTATTTATATCGATTGCATTTAAACGGCATCCTGACCAATATAATGAACAGATGTAAAATATCTCATTGAAATGCACTGGGGCCATTCGACGTATTGCGCTTTCAAACAAATCCACCAATCAAATTAATTTCATCATTCGTTTGAATGTAGAACAAGTTCGAAATTTATCAAGTTATCAGTTCACTATCCCGCGAACCGCTTGAACAAATTCAAGACCTCTTGTTCTAAAGAACGTGTATTTACAAAGAGCTCAAACAAGCTTTGATAGTTCGATTCACAGATTCAGAACGACTGTGCATTCAGCGTTTGTCGATTAAAGAATTGTTGGGAGATCGTAATCCTTCACAACATTGAATAAGCATGCAATCAGAGATAAGACAAAAAATTCCTATAAATATTGTCGAGTACCAATTTGAACACCGTCTGTTTCTAGCGTTAATAAAGTTTGTGGCATGACAACAGGTATGGCGCGACCAATTGTAACTCCAGTCTATAGAAGAGTCATATTTGATTCTATACATAACATACCACACACAGGTATACGCGTCACACAACGGCTGATTGTAGGGCGTTTGTTCTAAACAGTTAAGATAGATGACAAAAACCTGCCTGTCTTGACAACGTGCCACGGTTCAATGCAATACACAGGCACCAATTGGTACTTACGATGATACAAGTACTCGCTTTAATCCTATTCATATTGACATAAGCGTGCGCTTACCTCCATCCAAAGGATACAGATATTTGCTATACTCTTTAAACGGTAGCAGTTCCGCTCCAGCGAAAAATTTCAGAAACTGTTGAGATAACTTTGGTCGAACACTGGATTGTGCAATATGGTACACCGCATTCATGAATACAGATAGAAAGGGATAGTTCGATTGAAAACTCGTCCAACAATTTTTCTATCTTCTGAGTACAAATAGAATCCGGACAACCGCATATCAAACCCCCAGCTAATAAAATGGCTGAACGGATGCTTAGACATTTTAAAGCATTCATGATGGCTCAACCAAACCATACACATTGGCCATAGAATTTACCGCTTATACTTCTATTCATGTAGCTGCCGAGCAGTGAATGTGTATTGCGTTGCATGCATCGAGCAATAATCATGTGTCTATCGATCAAGCTTGAACGCGAACGCATAACAAATTCAGTTTACGTTGAAGAATCTGTGATATTCATTCATTCATTCATTGAATAAACGGGTTAAGTAATGGTTGTGATTCTCTCTGGCCCGCAAGTGGGCCGGTCGTTGAATACAGACAAAACATTTGACGACGGGGATAAACCATATTGCAGAAATCATTCGTTAACTTAGAGTAAAATGAGGAAAGTCGAGTGAAGCCTTTTGATGCTCTCGTGGTGAAATTCACAAAAATTTCACATAACGAATGAGCAGAACCAAGGTTGAAAGAAAAATTAGCAAAGAGCAATCCAGAATTTAAACATGACCTGAACTTTGGTATTGCTTTTCAAGCATGGTATTCTTATTACGAAAATGTTCTCCTGGTTGAAAGTTCCGGAGTGTCAAGCTATTGATGGAAAAACTTCCCCTCACAGGAAAATCACAAAAGTGAAATTTCATTCTACCTAAAAAAACACGGGGATTTCACATTCGGAGAGACAGCTAACAAGCTCAAAGTTATGTTTGGGGAATGAAGATTCCCTAATTGGTTTGATGCGAAAAATTCATCATGCGACGGCCGTGTTAAGCGCAATAAAAAGAACGGGCTTACCCCAGCGGTAATAGGGCATTGATCAAAGCACTGGCAAAGGCCATGAAATATTGAAATGAAACGTCTAAACCAGCTGTAAGAATATTCATTCCTAAATGAAAATGACACCAAATAATTAAGGATGGTCTTAAGAAAACTTTTCGGCAAGGATAATGTGCGCATGTTGACAATCAGCTCGCTCGATCAAATCAAATGCATAATAATCAGCTACCTTTTAATGTTTGACAGTAGATAAAGCAAATTTCAATATATCAGGGATGATGTTATCAAAATGTTAAGTAGGTTAAAAGTAAACAAAGCCCCTGTATCAGACAGGTACCTAAGGTCGAACACCTTGGTTTACCTAACCCATAACTGCCATTTCCAAACGTTGTATCACTACGTAGTCGATTCTATTTTCTGTGAAGGTGGATTATTTCACCGTTACTAACACATAAGGTCGAATGTAGTTAGATATGTGTAAAAAATGTAATCACACAGGATTGTCGTTAGTATGCAAACGAATACCAAAATAAAAATTCGCTACCATCACAATGAAACGGTGATCATTTAGAATAAAAATAGATTGGCCAAAGTATTGTGGTGCTCACATCCCCATCCCTTACACACCACTACCGGTTTCAGGCTGTTTGCCATCGTCAGGTGGAGCCAGTAAGATCAGATTGAATTATTATAAGTATATAATGATTAGACCAAAGGACAGAAAAGGAGAAACGTCGAACGTCACAAATACTACCACTCACTCATGTGTACTGAACGAATGTGTTGATTTAAATGGGATTTTTGTCCGAACGATTTTCCGCAATACTCGCACGAGCCAGCTTTTTCTTCTGAAAGATATAGCGGGTAAAAGTAACAATTGAGCTGACAAATTTGTTTGTGCTCAATGTCGCAAATAAAAAATCAGCAATCAGAAAATCAAGTATATTATCAAAAGTGTTAAGATTTAAAAGTAATTTACAAACAGGATAGATTGATACAAACATCGCCAAATCGAATTGGAGCAAATAGCTCACATATCCACGTTATGGACTGCGGTCCACAAACAGACACAATATTCATGATTTTACGATATTTAACCATTGACCGGTTTTATTAAGGCAAATTTGAAACCAAAAATGCTCTACGGAAAAGAGGTTTATAACACATTCATGGTAGTAAACATGGACGCCGACAAGCAATATCTCGTACTTCTGAACGATGCAGGGGTGAAGTTGTCAGTTTTGAAGTATCAGCAGAACCAAGCTTGAAAAACACATTAGCAAAGAGCAAGCCAGAATTTAACTATAACCTGAACTCGGGTGTTTCTTTTCAAGCATGGTATGCCCATTATAATAATGTTCTCCTGGTTGACAATTCCGATTATCAAGCTATTTATGCAAAACCTTCGCCCCACTCGACAATCGCAATATTGAAATTACATTCTACCTAAAACCCCTGGGATTTCACATTCGGAGAGAAAGCTAACAAGCTCAAAGTCATGTTTGGGGAATGAAGATCCTGTTCAATATTTGCTAAAAATCGCCATCTTCCATACTAATGACGATGCTCAGCCTGTTAGGGTCATCGCACATGGACGAGTCCTTACTAAAGGAACTATGGCAACGGCTTTTACCTGAGTGCGTGGAAGCCATCTCGGTTGCTGCAAAAAGCACTCCGGTATCTGAGCTAGTGGAAAGGCGGACAGCATCGCTGAATATATCCGTTCCTATCCAGATGCTCATATTTCCACGGTAACAGCAGGACGATCAGGCGCACTGGGTAATCCAGCGGAAGTCAGTAATACGGATCTACTGGCTGAGGTTGCAGCTTTACGTAATGAGGTTCGAAACCTCACACCCAAACGTAAGTCACGATCACGCACCCCATCCCGCCAACGCTCGAGTAGCCATACTCGTTTGCCAGTTTGCCGGATACACCAGAATTACGGCGATGATGCACGACGTTGCAATAAACCTTGCTACTTCCGCCACGTTCTGGAGGGAT
The DNA here is from genome assembly GCA_013407085.1 of Atriophallophorus winterbourni. Taxonomy (NCBI): domain Eukaryota; kingdom Metazoa; phylum Platyhelminthes; class Trematoda; order Plagiorchiida; family Microphallidae; genus Atriophallophorus; species Atriophallophorus winterbourni. The sequence goes on from JACCGJ010025095.1 coordinate 9,050, forward strand.
GGCAGTTTACCGTGTTTACTGATCATAAGCCCCTCATTCACTCACTGAGAAGATCGGCGGATGGATACTCCCCGAAGGAAGACGATACACATGGATTTTGTCAGTCAATTCACGACTGACGTACGACATATCTCGGGTGCCCAAAATTTTGTCGCGGATGCGCTCTATAGAATATGTGTGGTAGTTGCCATCCTGCCTCGACCTCAAAGAAATCGCTGCAGTGAAAGCTGTCGACGCCGAGATTGAGAAACTTAGGGATTCCTCTTTCCTCGACATCAGACCTCTCCCCTTGCTCGATGGCTCGGGCGATACTCTGTGTGAGCTTCGCAAACTGAACCCCGGCCGATCAGACGGCGAGTATTCGATACCCTACATAATCTTTCAGACCCTGCCATTCGTGCTAGTGTTAAACTAAATACGGGTAGATTTATCTGTCCGAAAGCCAGTAAGGACTTTCAGCAATAGGCTAAAGCGTGCGGTGAATGCCAACGCACGAAAATCCACAGACACACCAAGAGCTCATTAGGAGCTTTTGTCAAACCGGATGAGCGTTTCTTTCACATCGACGTAGACCTAGTTGGCCCTTTACCACCTTCACATGGCTATACATACATGCTCACCAGCATAGACCGTTTTACCAGGTGGCCCGAAACCGTTCCGTTACACAACTGCTCTTCCGAGACAGTTGCGCACGCCATCTTCGAACGTTGGGTGGCACAGTTCGGTTGCCCGAGTATCACTACATCGGGCCGAGGTTCCCATTTCGATGGCGCCTTCGGTAAATTGCTGGCTACTCTGGGTTGCCAACATTACCGAACTACTGCCTACCACCACGCTGCGAATGGTATGGTGTAACGGTTGCACAGGCAACTCAAAGCCGCATTAATGGCCCATAGAGGTACTGACTGGACAGGAGTCCTACTTATTGTCCTCCTAGGTCAACCTGTAAACCCCCCATGAAAGCCACTGCCGCCGAGTTAACATTCGGTCGATCCGACTATGGAGATTACGTGGCGCGCTTGTAAATTATTTACATATAGACTTAATAATTAATATATATATATATATATATATATCAAAATTTTTAAGTACTAATTGCAAGTGGGCAGTACATCAAAATACCACGTGCGCTCTCAAAGTATCAATATTATCATTAATTGCATATTTTAACAAATCCATTCGAAACAAATTGAAATATTTTTTTAAAACCGATGAACGGATTAAACGTCGTGCGAGAAGGAAAATGTTTCGGTGAAAACAAAAATTCACAAGCTGTGATTTTTTATTCGATTTCGGTGGGAAAGTTATCGGAGGTTTGCTCGACATCAAAGACCACAAGTTTTTTGCATTGCACAGTGGTTATGTTTTAAGCACTTTGGCTTCACACGTAAATCGATGAAAAATTGTATGCCGTTGAAGGCTTCAATTAATTTTGAAGTGATCCAGAATGCCGAGCCAGAAATTATGTGGTGGTGTGATTACTTATATGAAGATAATTATGGTTTCGTGACCCAAAAGCAAAATGGTAGTTTCTATGTACTTACTATGAGTTTTTTGGAAGGGCTCGTGGCATAACTTGTATCCCAAATCTACTCTCACTGCTAGATTCTACGGCCTTTCTAAAATACATAAATAAGGCATTTCTATAAAGCCTATCGTCGATGGGATCGGATCACCTGAGCACGAGTTAGCGAGACATTTGGTTTAATTGTTGAAAATATTAGTCGGCAATACGGTTTCGTTCATCAAAAACGCATACGACTTTGCGGCACACTTAAAGTCGGTAAGAATTTTATGGTGGCGAACGCTTAAATGCGGAAGAGGTCTGAATAGCTAAGGTGGATGGACCAGAAATTTCCTTTATGCATGTGGGCCGCTGTGTCAACCTACCTTGACCGTGTTCACTTGATGTGCATACACATCGTTGTGGGCGAATCGGACAGTGATCCTGGTTATGCCTACGTGACGTGATACGAACGAGCCTTACTATAGGATGTTTTGTGGAGAAGTAGAAACAGAGGTGGTGGGTTGACTGCTAATTAGTCATGTTCCGTGTTCTGACTATCACCCTTGGTCTGACGAATCTTATTTGACAGAAGGTAAATTTTATCCAAAACTTGCTTTAACCGATTGCACTTAAATTACTTTGCATTATGAACGAATGATTGGTCACAAGCATATTCCAACCGATTAACAAAACATTCAGTTACGTTTTTCTGCTGTTAGTTTGTCGAGCTCTTGAATTGACCGTGCGTTTTGAGAAGACTCTTAATTTTAACATTTTTATTTTCTATGAAGATCAAAATTTTTATTTACTCATTGGAGGTAGACAGTACAACAACATATGAAGCACACTCTGAGATTATCAATATTGTCATTAATTGCATTTTTCGAAAAATCTATTCGAACTAAATTCAAATGATTTTTTAAACACGGTAAAAGATGGAAACACCGTGCAGGTTGGAAGGATGTGTTCTTCGGAAAACAGAAATTAACAAGCTGTCGTTTCCTGTTGTGCTTTCATACAATAGTCGATTACTGTGGGGATAATACCGAAAGTTTGCTTGGCATCAAAGAGCACAGATTATTCGTGTGGTATAGTGGTCAGGGTTTTAAAAACCTTGACTTCATATTAAAATCCATGAAAGTTTGTAAGCCTTTGAAGGCATCAAACAATTTCGACATAATCGAAAATGTCAATCCATAAATTGTGTAGGGGTGGAGGCGTGATTATTTAAATTAAAACAACTGTGGTTTCGCGATCCAAAAGTTATTTTACTTTCATTTATAACCCAGCAATGTTAAATGTAGCACACTGAACATTGGACTTCCATTCAAAACGCTCCATTCCGGCATTTTTTCTATTTTCCAAACTGTTGGATTAAGAACAACCCTAAGACTGTATCTGTTCATGAAATAATCGGTGCGAAACTCTTGCCGCAATTTTTGGTGGAGCCCGGTAAGCTAAAAAACATTTGAATGAACCCACAGTTCTCGTTAAGTTTAAGATCAGATTTGGTTTTCATCATACTAGCTTCACCCAAGGTTACATCAATGATGCGACAGCTACCAACAAACGACCCGCAAGTGTTTGGCATTGAGCTGAATTCACGTGCTCAATCCTCATTCATAAATGGGATCTGTTGTAAAAGTTAAAATGGGTTCCTCAAAGCAAGTTTGTATTGGCAGTCCTAAGTCCATGGATGTGATCAATCTATGGAAAGTAAAACCGTTATTCACTGCCATGTGGTTATAAACAGCGGGAAAGGATTTAGAATAAAAACCGGAGCCAGAGCCTCTTAACGCAGTTCGTAATTTTATTGAAATTTGTCAAGACGAAAGAGTCGTAGCGGAATTGCTCGAGCACTTCTTTAAGATTTGGATGGAAAACAGGCATAAGCCAACCAACCAGCCAAACCAAACCTTTGACATGTAAAAATAAAGCAAAAGGATCATAATAACGCAAAGCAGGAAAATAAGCTAACCACAAAATTTGAACATAAAGATCATCTTTCGTATTTACTATGCTATACGTAACAAGTTAGATATTGTTCATGGGTTAACGCAATCGTGTTTTTGAGGCAGATTTTTCTACAGGATTAAATGGTTGTCTTTAGACACGTCAGTATCCGTTACCAATCTCGAAAGAAATTTTCGAACAATTTTTTACAAAAAGATTTCCTAGAAGCCTATCTAAAAATGCATTTAGTAAATCAACCGTGTTGCACAGTGGTTTAAACATCTCGCTTTGTTTAGCACTTCTCCACTGTTTTAAGGCTCACTTAAAAAATGTGACTGTCTCCATCATCAAACAGACAAAAACCGGTTGTGGTCTGTTCGTGCGAGGAATATATGGAACACCATACTTTGGTCTTTTTATAAACGTCTTGAGCGCGTGGCAAATAATGCACAGACTTGAATAGTGCTCGCACAATATATACATACATTCTTTAGCCGGATTCTAACTGTTGGCGTCCAGGTGGAATACCTTGAGAAAAATGTGCGCATGTTGAAAATCAGAACGCTAGATCAACTCAATCTGGATTTCGATTATGAATGTTATTTTGCATAATAATCAGCTACCTTATGCGTGTTCAAATGTAGATTAAGCAGGTCTCAGTGTTGCGGAGAGTTTGTTTTAAGAACCTGGGCATCACACTGAGATCAATGAAAGCTTGTATGCCGTTGAAAGCTAAGACAAATTTCGACATGATCAAGAATTCTAATCCAGAAGTTGTGTGGTGATAGCGGTGTGATTACACATAAAAGAAAACTAGGGTTTCGTGATCTAAAAGTTATTTTTCATTTCGTCCAAATGTCCATTCTCATCAACTAATGACGTATTCGATTTTCTCATGTGAATCCTCACTTTTTTATCGCCCTTTATTGTAGTGGGTAGTGATGTAGCTTCTATACAATAATTTATTAGTACACATATTTCATTTCACGTATCTTTTGATTTATTCTATTCAAACCTGTGTCGTATGACATGCACATTGATTTTTCCAAGTCTCTCGGCAATCATTTTCAATCGCATTCAAACTGCATCTCCGACAAATATAAGGAAAAGCAGCAAATATCTCATTGAACTGAACTGAGGCCAATGGATGTATTGCCAGCTGATTCATTGAACTTAGACGACAGAACAACTTCTTTCCATCTTTTTTGCTTTCAATGCACAACATCTGTTGGTGACAGGCGCATACCATTTTGCAGTAGATGGATTGGTTGAACAGATGCATATGCATCTCAATAATCCCTGATGGAAAAACAAGACCATACCCGTTGGACGGAGTATTTAACGCTTATTCTCCTAATCAGATGGCGAAACTAGTCTATGGTACAACCCTTGGGCACCTTTCAGACGCTTGATACAGCACATCGGTCATAAAACACATTTTCATCCATATTTTTCATTAAATTCTAACGTTATTTATTAAATTCATGTTTTCTTGTAAAGGAGCAGAACAATGAGCCAAGATACATTATGCAGGAAAAGCTGATAAGCAAACGCACAAAAAGGATGCTGAATATACCAATCCGTAGTCCAATGCATGTCAGGTGCAAAGCACAAGCCATACGTAGAAGCTTCATGTGTTGGGCGACCTAGAGCATACTGCATTGCATAAGATTAATCTCCTTGAGGTGCGATGTTTTCTGTATAATCTAAATCGGTAGCTCTTTGACCTGGCAGGAGTTTAACTCCAGCGCTCATCAGAACAGCATTTATTAGGACATCGTAGAATGGATACAATGATTTCTCGCCATATGGCGAGTTGTACACACAAAGTACTTATCGAAACATCACGTCGTGGACATAAATACCGGTGAGAAAATGCTACACCCGTTTTGCGTACACGATGTAAGATCTGGTCCTCGACATAGTGAGTGGAAGCCTTCCGGAAGTCAGGCAAGGTGTAAGGCCAATGGATGTATTGCCAGCTGATTCATTGAACTTAGACGACAGAACAACTTCTTTCCATCTTTTTTGCTTTCAATGCACAACATCTGTTGGTGACAGGCGCATACTGTGCTGTCAATAGCATAATG